>JALLOX010000076.1:0-17253 GCA_036939695.1 Thalassiosira ordinaria | reverse complement strand
GACCTCTTTAGCTCAAACTTGATCTGCGGTAGTCACCTTGGGAAGGCTGGTAAGGGGTTTAAACGGGCGATGCTGCAAAATCATTTTGGTCCTTATTTTGGTCCTCATTTTGGAGGTGGAGTACGGTTAGTCCAGTGCTTGCACTTGAGTTGGGGAGTGTGTGGTGGTGATTCACCTGAGGGATAAAAAAGTGACTGGATACTTTTTCTATTTTGTGTTCACAACCGGACACAAATACGCCAAGAGTGTATCAGAAGACTTCACACCAAAATTCAACGAAAATCTCCATGGGCTTTATCGGAGAAGCAGCGCCATCATTCAAAAACCTACATTCACGAAGATGTTTTGATTTCTGACATCTTTTTTCTTCAGAACAAACAGATGGCTCCTTTCGCTTAACTTCCTTCCAACTATGAACCACGTCCTACATTGAAAGGAATTCAATATGGTTGAATATGTGAGAAGCAATTGGGGAAACATTGCTGCCGAGATGATGCTCGCGGGAACCAACGATCAGGCGGGAATGCCATGAGAAATAGGGGGAGACATTTTAATTGGATCCTACGATAGCAGGATCGATTGGAGATTTATTGAGAGTTAATTGGCAGTCTTGGGTCTGGGTGGCTTCTCCCCTTCGTAAAAGGTTGCCAGAGTTTTACATGTGTCTTTCTCAATGATGTCTGATTTTCATGTTCCAGAAAATGTGATTGGCTTTTGTAATTCCTGCCCCTTGATGTTTGGAACTCCCCCAACCAACGACCAACATCCCCAACAACACCAACAACAACAAGTGAATGAACGGAGAGACCATGACCATGGCGTCCAAACTCGACCTATCAGTCGTAGTAGTAGTAGCGTTGGAACGATAGCAGTTCGTAGCAGAGAAGCAAGACTGCCGCTAGCCTGTCCATCAGTATCGAGTCACAGCAATACGGAGGCATCTGCGCAATCTAAAGGGTGGCGCATTGGGGCATTTTCTTTTAACCTATCACTCTGAGGCCTGGCGTAATAATTTTTGAATTTCTATGGAGATCATTGGAGCCCATATCAATCTCGAAACAATGGTGGCATCGTCACCGAACAACGCAACAATAACCTCATCTTATTCAAATAATAATTCCCCAACGATAGCCATGAATCCATCCACCAAACCGACTCCTCCGCGGACACCTCCCTCGAACCCCATCATTGGTGGTAGAAATGTATTGAGCTCGCAATCACCTGTTCGCAATGCCGGTGGCGGCTCTCACGGTGGTTCCTACGGTGGAGGCTCATACGGAGGGTCCTATGGCGGCGGAGGATCCCACGGAGGCAACTCCCACGGCACCAACTCCCTAACCTCCCGCCCCTCCTCCTCCCCCGAAGGCCGTACCTCCATGGACTCCAACTCTCTCAAAAATAGCATTGCCCGTAGTATTGGTAGTACGGAACGGAATCCTCCCAGTGTGGGTAGTGGTGGCAGTCATGGGAGGGGTGTTGCAGCTGGTGGAGGAGTTGTGGGGAGTGGGGTGGGGAGTCCATCGGTGGTACGACCCTCGCTGGCAGTAAACACGGCAAGGTCCCCTGTAAAAAATAGTAGCAATAGGAATGACAGCGCCCATACGCTGACAACCTCTAATGCAGCATCCAATAATGCCATGAATGCGGGCAATAGTGCCGCTACTGCCAATGCATCATTGATGGGAAGCTCTCCAACATCTAATTCGACACCCCCAAAGGCACCTCCTGCCAATTTGATACCCAAAAATCCAAAGGATACGGCTGCCTACGTCTCTCCCGGGGCAGCTTCCAATGTGGCAGCCTCTGGAGGAGGAGGGAGTCCTAAACGAAGAATGAAGCAGCAAGGGCAGGGAATGGACAATATTACTGCAGGCAATATTAATAGTGACTTTGCCAACTTTGGTGCAAGTAACTTTGCAGGAACTGGCGGAGGCAGTGTCGGCTTTGTCCCCGGAGGTGGAGAGGGCAGCGGACGTGCTGGCAGTATTTTTGGACCTGGAGGTGCACAGAGCGTCAAGAGCGTTCCGGTGCATGCTTCAACTTCTTCGTATCCCACCAGTGCGGGGTATGCTCATGCCGGTGGAGGAGTAGTTTCCTCTCCTTATGGTGGTCATGCTGCTGGCAGAACAAATCAGGTGAACAATTTGAGCCAGCAGGTGAACACGCCTGTATCCTCACCTCTGATTGGGAACAAAACACTACAGCTTAGTTCAGCCACTCCTGGTAGTGTGGATAGCTTGCACTCCTTGAATGAGCAGGGTATGGGAGGATCAATGCCCAACATTCACAATCCGAATACGCTGCACCATCCGTCGTTCAATCCCGCTCATCCTGGCCATGGTGTGGCTGGTGGCAGTGCGAATGTGGTTGGAGGCAGTCCCAGCAATCCTATGAACACTAACAACATAATCGGAGGCAACAACATTGCAGCAGCAAGCAACAACATGATTGGAGGCACTAACAGCAACATGAACATTGGAGGACAGCGAAAGCCATCCCCAAGTCTGGACGACGAAGAACAATTCATGTTCGAACAACGCCTCACGCAAGACGAGCTTGGGGTGGCCATTCGCAAGATTTCTCACTCGGGCAAGGCCCAACTAAGGTATGTCAAGTGTGTGCCGTTGCGGCCTCCGAGCAGCTCGGACTTTGACGATGATGGGATTTTGAACGGTGGGTTGAATCATGGTGTGATGAGTGGCTCTGGTATTAGCACAGGTGGGGCTGTTGGAGTTGGTGCAATTGGTGCAATTGGAGCTGGTGGAGGAGCAAAGGCAGGAGACAGAAAGCACAACCTCCCCTACCTCGATCCACACACCCAACAACGATCCACACGACCCCAAAGCGACGCCGTCTCCGTCTCCTCCAAATCCTCGACGGGTTCCCGCTTTTTGGAGAGGATGCGCTCCACCTCTTCGGGTATGGTGCCCCGTGCTCGTCTTTTGAATTTGGTTTCGAGCTCGCCTGCTGCAGAGGGACGAGGTGCCGGCAGTCTTATTGGTGGTGGCTTAGGAGGAGGAGGGAATGGAGAGGGCGATAATTTACTGCTGCACGGTACAGTTACCGACAATGTCGACAAGCTCAAATCCCATCGAGCCTTGACATGGGGAAAAAAGAATGCGGTTACACTCTCCCTCGACAAATTCACGTGTGTCCGAAAAGGAAAAACCACGGAGCGTACGATTCGCAACTCCTCCCCTAGCAGTCGATTGCTCAGTATAATAACGACACAGGGTGTGGGTGGCAGGCATGAGAGCTTGGACATTGAAGCCCCGACGATGTTGGATCGGGATAAGTTTGCGAGTGCGTTTGCGAGATTTTTGGGTGTGCCACTTTTGGAGGAGGAGGAGGTGGGTAGTGGTGTGGGTAGGGCTGGAAGTGGTGGAGGGAGGGTTGGTAGGGCGAGTGTTGGCAGTGCAGGTGAGTTGGAGAGTGTTTGTCTTTTGCTTTCTGCTTGATTGACTTGTGGGCGGTCGTTCACAATTATTTGACGTCCTGGATGTGAACATCTCACATTTCTGACCAAAATATTCAATGACTCCAACCTATGAATTCAGCCAAGAAGAAGATTCGTACTCCATCATTGACCCGACGCAAAAAGTCTCCCATGCCCGCAGACAACTCGTTGGCAGCCAAATCCGAGCCTGGACCCATCCCACATGCATCACCCTCCGCACAGGCCACACCCAAGGTCCGTAATCGATCCGCCACCAATACCTCGGACAGCCTTCTTCCGGCACTCACTCCCAACTCCGACAAAGCCTCCGATGCCGACCGGGAACTGGCCTTTGACGGATTTGACAACAATACCTTCAACACCACTGGAGAAAAGGAGACCATTGGCAGTACCTCCATTACGCGAAAGGTGGTATCCACCCCTCGTGCCTCCTCGACGGTAGGTGGCGGTGCCTCCACAACAGGTTCGCGCAATGCATCGGCTTCGAGCCAGGCGGGGTCTACTCTGGAGACAATGTCGGAGAGTGCACGAAAGAGAATTTCCCTTGTGGACAAGCAGGAGTCTATGTTGGAGCCCCAATCTAGTACGCCGCAGGACGGGTTAGGTGTAGGTGGGACGACGGCTGGGCAGCCGAGCGAGGCGGCGCATCACAATGACGATCCCAACAACAACAGCAATGAGCCCCCGGTGGACGATGCCGACAACCACTCTCACGTATCATCCCTCACCGGAGGGGTCGACCAAGAAATCGTCGAGGAGCTCCACCAGGCCATCATCGAGCTCCGTTCTGAGCTCGACGCCTCCCGCGCCGAGGCCGCCCGCGCCGTAAAAGTGGCCGAGCAGGCCATCCAATCCGCGGAGAATTGTACGTCGAGCGATTGGAACAGCACTGTTACGCACAAGGCTGCCGAGGCGGCGGCTCAGGCCCAAAAAAAGAGCGCCGAGGCAATTGCACGGGCGAGAATGGCCGAGGAGAGATTGGCGGCCGAGAGGAAGTCAACCAGCTTTTGGAGGAGGCAGGCGCAGGCTGCCGAGGAGGAGGCCGGGTCGCTCAAGACACGGAGCGCGGCCGCGGAGGTGAAGCAGGCGGTCATGATGGAGGAGTTGGCGAGCGAGAGGAGGAAGGCCGCGAGGATGTTTGCGAGTTTGAAGTCGGAGTTTGTTGTGGCGGAGAAGAAGCAGGAGAGGGAGATGAGTTTGGTGCAGGAGACGAAGAGGGCGATAGAGGTGGAGCTTGAGGAGATGAAGAATGAGTTGGAGAAGAAGGTTGCAGAGGCTAGGAGGGCTGTTGAGCTTGAGTTGGCGAGGTGAGTTTTGTTTGGAGGATGTGCATATCTTGTGCATTGAATAACTTGATGTTTGCGTGAAGTTGGTTCTGGTTATGACTCCTTGCTGATACGATACTCAAATTTCGCCCTTGTCTCTCGTTCATTCTCATTCTAACAGCAAGGAGAAGCCCAAGGGACCAAATCGCATGCGACCCAACTTTCGACGGCAGCGTAACTCCTGCAGCCCTCCCCGGCCCAATGATAAGCGCGCCTCCGCTTCGGGTCCTCTCCCTCCCACCCCAGAGGAGGAGGCTATCCGCGAGCGCTGTGTCGCACTCCAATCTGAGCTCACCGCTCTACGAAGACAGTTCGAGCTTGTGCGGCACACCTCCATGGATGAGATCTTGTCATTGCATCGCCAGAGCGCGGAGTGGTCGAGTCAGGCGAGCAGGGCGGTGTCGGCATCGACCGCCGAGACGGATCATCTCAGGGAGAAGCTCGCGGCGGAGAGCGCAATGCGGCTCAAGCTTTTGAATGAGCTGCAGGACATTCGGGGCACAGTGAGGGTTTACTGCCGTCCACGGCCGCCCACCTCTACGCCGGGAACGAAGAGCAAGGATAAGAGTATTGTTAAGATTCCTACGCATGATATACTGGTGTTGAACGAGGATGAGAGCGCAATGAGTTTCAAGTACGATCGGGTCTTCAATCCTGGGGCAAGTCAGTACGAGGTGTTTAGCGAGCTGGAGGAGCCATTGATTAGTTCGTTGGACGGGTTTAATGTGACGATGTTGGCATTTGGTCAGGGTGGCAGTGGCAAGACACACACAATGTTGGGAGACGTTGCTTTCAACCAAACGGAGGACGCTGAACACTTTCCAACGATAGAATCTCATGGCGTGCAACTCCAGGCAATTCAGCAGCTGTTTACCATTGCTGGTCACCGCACTGATCGATACAAGGATGCTTTCTCCATGACCATGATTGAGGTGCACAACGAGAAGCTGTTCGATCTAGTGGCTGGAACTCCTTCTGCTGAAAGAGATGGGGAGATTGTGGTTTGCGAGACGAGGGAGCGACGGGACAAACATCGGTCGAGCAGCAGGAGCAGAGAGAGCAGTCTCGAGAGGAGCAGCAGCATGGGAGGAGCTGGATGGCGCAAGGGAAAGCTTGAGATACGAACCAATATTGACGGCAACACTGTCGTCCAGGGCCTGGTATCCATCCCCATCGAGTCGTTTGAGGATGCATTGGCTTTGTGGCAAGAGGCCATCTCCAACCGCGCCGAGAGCTTGCGTGAAAAGGGCTCGGACTGGAAGAAACACGAGCGCAAGACAAGTACTATCGCTACAATTCACATCACCTCCGTGAACATTGCCACTGGCGTAGGGACTGAGGGCAAGCTCCAATTCGTTGACATGGCTGCATCTGACATTGTCCACGGTGCCAAGAAGGTCCGTGACGATTTATCTTTGAACAACAACAGCGCGGTTGAGGAGGATGATACCCAATTTGCCAACAAGTCAATCGATGCCTTCAATGATGTTATCAACGCTCGGTGTCAGTTCGATCGTTCCGTGCCTTACAGGAATTCGACATTGACACACCTGCTGCGTGACAGCCTAGAGGCGGATACCAAGGTGTTGCTCATGTGCTGTGTGAGCTCAGACGAGAGCAACTTGCAGGATACCATTGGCGCGCTGCGGTTTGCGTCTAGGATGCAAAAGGTTTCCATTGGGAAGGCAACAAAGCACATTATCGGGAGCAAGGAGTAAGACAAGAAGAGCGAGCTTCTCTTGTACGCTGCGGCTTCAGGATTGCGCGGTGGAAAGATTCTGAGAAATTCTATGTTATATTTGTCAAGAGTTGTTTATTATTGATCAAGAGTATTATTTTGTTTGAGAAAGTGACTACATAGTTTATTATGTTAGGGCTAGGCTTAATGAGTGACATCTCTTCAGCAGCCCAGGTGATAATATGACAACTGTACATTGCTCCTCACAGTACACACTTCAATTAAGGTGATACCCACATGCCTCTGGTATGAATCAATATACGAGTATCATGGAGGACAAATTTCGCTCTCAAATTTGTTCTATCATTGCGGATACTCTAGATGAATACAATTTTCTGAATGTTATGTTTGAGAAGTAAAGACATACAATTATGCAAATATTGCAAAACAAGATATTTACATTTACATTACAATAAGCTATCCGATACTGCTCAAGCACATTGGGCATTAAAGCTATTACATTCGAGCTTGATGTCCGTTTTGCGATTTCTGCTACTCTCAAAGGGCCGAAGCTTGGGATCCAAACTTGATCTTGGCATTGTCATGGACCCTGGATGGGCTGATCTTGCTTGGTTGGCAGGAGCAGGAAATGAAAAGGGCAGCGCAGGGAAGTCCTCAATCATGATTTTTTCTGTAGGTACTTTCACATTAGTTCGTCTTTTCTTGAGGGCGAAACCGACGATTGGTCTGCTGATCTGGGCTGCATCACCATTAATTTCAATGACATTGGATTCATTTGTACCCAGGATTGAGTGGCTACTCGGTAGGAAGAGAGGTACGCTGATGTTTTTTCCATTGAATGTGATACAAGGCTTATGACCACGAGGTGCAGGTGGGCACACGAGGGATACATCGTTGCTGGTTGGCTTAGGAGAGGTGAATGTATTAGTTCCACTCATGCAATCGATTACTGCTTAGCTACTGCGCAATGGTGCCAAAGCTCAATAAAGTCTCTTCAATCCTGTGGGATTGACCTCATTCAACAAGTCGCCGGGAGTGCCACACTCTTGCTATCTTGAAGATGCAAGCCCCATTAGTTTGCTTCCATTGTTAGCAAGGCAAGGGTAAAAAGGTACCTAGTACATCGGTAGTTAGAGCAGCCGGTGGCCGCCACTGCACCCATAACCGATGAATGAAAGGCGCAAGTGTATGCCGCCAATTGAAGGTATTATTTACCTCAAAGAAAAAGTAGGAAATAATGACCAGTTCGGGTAATGAGTTCTTGGGTGAGTAGGGTTTCATGCCCCATTAGTTTGCTTCCATCTCGGCCAAGGACTACCAGTCATGTCCTCCCGATCACATTTGGAATTGTACTTTATGGGACGGATTTGGGTCGTCACATGCGTATGTATAAACGGGTCAATTTGAATATGTCAAGAATGGGACGACATTTGCCATTTCCAAGAAGGGATCCGGCATACGGGCATTGCTACGTCTGTGCATGAGTGCCTTCATGGCCTCGAAGCAGTATTACAGGATCTGTTCCAAGTACGATATCGTGGAGAAGTGTTATAGGAGTGAGTACTTTGATGAGGATAGCAGTCCGATTTATATTTATGATAGGCCCACGAGTGATCAGTTTGGGGATTGTTCAGATGGGTACTGCCCATGCAGTGCTGGCGTAGTTGTGGAAGAAGCGGTGGAAGATGATACCTCCGAGGACAATGGCAGTCTTCGCTTGCCTGTATGGGCAATTGCTACGGTTGTAGTGGGATCAGTCTTATTCGTTGCCATTTTGGCAGGCGGGCACAAGATTTACCAAAGACGACTTCAGAAGATCCGCGAGGAGCAGCAGGTACAAGATCTCAAGAGGAGGGTCATGACAAATAGTGTAAGGAGCCTGTCGCCAGGTCGTTGAGTCATCATATGGAGCAGCATCTCAGACTCCTGTAGTAGTAGTAGTAGTAGTAGTAGTAGTAGTAGTAGTAGTAGTAGTAGTAGTAGTATTGGTACTTATAATAGACAGATTGTTTCTATGTTTCTTCCAACGAGCAATGTCTAGACCTCTGTCTTTTCAATTGTCATCTGTAGAGCAATGCTTGCAATCTCTCTCACATCACCCTATTTATTTCATTTCAACCAGAAAACAAGGAGGCAAAAGCTGATTTCTTGATGTTCGCAGGTTCCAAGAGCCAAACTAAACGTATCTCGGGCTTAGTGTTTGCTAATAAAGCTGCAAATCTCTACAAATAATGACAAATAATAGTCTGTCGCATCATTTCTCTACCACAGACCTGTCTTAAATTAACCTCAGCTTGACCACAGCTTTGCCTCACAAGTCTGCCCTTTCTCTACTTCCACACTACCACAACACTAGAGAACTATCCCAGCTCTACATCAACAGCCTAGCTCAAGCTTTTTCCTCCACCTAAGCTCGACTAAACTCTTCTCAGCTTGACTGTCCATCCTGGCCGATCTCAGATCAATAAAAGTATGATCTCAGCTTGCCCTACTTTGTCAACTCTATCTCAAATTTACATAAGCTCTATATATTATTGACTCAGTCTAACCACAGCTCAAAAACAGTGTCAGCTTTCAGCGTTGTTAGCCTCTGCTCAACCGCAGCTAAATATCAAAACTTCTTACTATCACATATCCCACCTTTCTTTCAGCCCACATATTATTACCATAAGGCTTACACTTTTTTTATGGAGATTATGAGTCTCTAAGAGATGGGACCTGTGTCTATAAGAGGAGAAATAGCTTGTTATTATGAGCTTAATAGGCCAAATAATCATCGACAACTCGATACTGTAGCAAAGGTAATGCCTGTACTGAGAGCATAGACATTCTGTGTTTTGCATTTGTCAAGAGTTGTGCATTATCAAGAGTATTATTGCAGCATTCGATCCAACCTAGACTCCCAGGTGATGATAAGACCACTGTGCATGCTTGTCACTAGATATGCATTTCATCACACTTCTTGTGCCTCTATCTGGAATTCATATGTACATCAGTATTATTGCACTCTGATACTCTTGAGAATACCAAACCACTTATCCAAAGCCATTTAGGGTTGCCATGGGCTTCTGCTGGAGTGGAATTATTTAAACCAACTATTCATGTTATATTTTGAGACATCTAGAGATTGTCCAACAGCCAAGACTAACAAGGAACATCATAATGCCAATAAACGGGAAACTAAAACAATCAACACCAAACAGTAGAACATGCCATTGTCGTACAAAGACAGTTTCCATGAGAGTACAGACATGCAACAGTGCTGTCGAACCCAAAGCTTTTCGTATATTAGCCACTGTACTGCTGGGAGAAGCAACCAATTTTAGATTAAACACCGTATGCAACATGAGGTATTGGTGTTCGGCACCAACCAATGCCTGCTCACGCAAGGATTGGCTCAAATCTTGTCCCAGAATGAGTTTGGCGGCTGCTAGGGGGTTCACATAAAAGAACGCCGAGATGGCACCCAACATTAGATCCAAAGATCTGATTGTGAGGATTGGTTCCCACCAACCTTTAAGTATATTGGAGACTCCCAAAGTAGTGGCCAGGATAAGCCAAAACAAATGTGCCGTGTCAAAGCCCGCTCTTTGAAATTGACCTCCATTGTAATTTTGTAAAAGATAGAATAAAACAGGTAGGTGTCCCCATCCAATTGCCTGGATTTTCTTGTCATTTTCATCATAATCATCTCTAGTATTCATTTTCTTTCTCCCTGTATGAGTCACAAGGAGAATGGCTAGCGTAATTCCAAAACCCATGTTTACTGCACCCCAAGCTCCAAGAGCAATGGTAGATAAACTGGGGATTGTATTCATGGATTCTTTTAGTGAGTGATAATACAAGTGACAACCAGTTCCAAGAGCCAAGGAGGCATAAAGCCATGCGGAGAACAGAGGAGATTGGGGTACTTTCAAAAGAAATGAAATCAGGTTAGTGTTCATTGCCATAGTTTTGCCACTGTCTTCATTGAAATTGTCCTTTGGTTTGTTGGTATTCTTGATTCAGAGATATGGTCATGAACCAGTCGGTCACATGCAGTCGATACTACTATTGCATTTAGAGGTGAGGGTGGCGATGTTATGTAGAGCAAAGCATGGTATTCTCACATTTTGCTTGCGATTGAAGCGAGAGATGTTCGGTGTTCGGGTTGGTTTATGTTTGTATCTGTGATGTGGCTGAGTTCGGGTTATGTCTTGCGGTTAGTTGGTCACAGTTCAGCTCCTTGAGACTCAGCAGTCTCCAGGTCTCCAACTAACCTCTCAGATCAGAGATCTCACAAGATCTCAGCACATTTGACCTACATTGGCTCAAACTCACAGCTAGTCCACGACGGCAATACTTTTGCAGCATCACCTCTAGCTTAGCCGAACCTCAGCTTATCATAGAACTTTCACTATTATTTTGTCAGAGTTGATGTCCATGTGTCCTAGTAGTGAGGAATCCTTAAAATAGCTTGTTAAATGTTATGAGCATAGGCCAACTAGATGTTGCCACTGGATAATAATAATTAGCAAAACTAAGGACTGTACTGAATGATGAGTGCTTCATACAATATCACACCTTCTCAAAATCAGATCAAACAGGATACTGATCACAAGCGACGGCCAGGAGGCTCCTTGCTCAAGGGCAGATCCCATCCCTTATTACTTCTTCTTGCACTGCCAGAATTCTTATGTTTGATGGTTGCTTCAGACAGGCACGACTGGTTCAGTTCTGCCACTATCCGCTCTCCTTGATAAATATCCAATGCTAGGCCAAGGATATTACGATTGGCAGAGGTGAAGTAGTCGGTCGAGAAGGCGGGCTTCGGAGATTCAGGCGATGAGGGATAAGAGGACGATGGGGTTGTGGGCTGGGTATGATGGGACTCATCAGCCGTTGTCACAACTTTGCCAATGATATGCTCATATTCCTTCGTTGAGCTCTTCTTGGTTTTGATCTCCTTGGCTTGATTCATCTTGGATGGGGGCTGGTCTTCCTTGTATGCGAGCACAGCACTTACACAACACTGTGGGCAGACACCACTGACAACATTCCATTCTCCTTGAGGATTTTTCTCTGCAAGATGAACCTCGGGATGGGCTCTGCAGTAACCTTTTGAATCGAAAGGCATCTTTTGCTTGACTGGCTGCCGAACAGATTTGCGATGCTGGCTCCCTCTGGCACCGCTTGGTTGACTTGTCTTCCCAGAAGATTCAGCCATTTTATTGCCTGGCTGGTATATCGGTGGCATGAGTTGATACAGCTCTTTGATTTTCTCCTTTGTTATCTTTTTCTTCATAACTTCATCAGAAGACAACGGTCGGACTGTACTCTCATTGGGGAGACTTTTGCGTAGAGGAGAAAGAGTTCTTCCTCGTGTTCCTCTGATTTCTTTACGAGTGGGAGAATTCGACCTGTGTCGTGAACGAGATGCTGTTTTAGCGGGAGGATATTGGCTATTGCGCCGCTGGGCTCTGTAACCAGCGGGCGGGTCTAGGCTATCAGATAGTTCAGCCTTTTTAGTAGTACGACGATCTCCACTGATACGACCACCTTCGATGGAAGATTGCACCTCATTTGGCGTTTCACGATGTTGTGGCAATGATGACTTCTTCCTGTATGCTTGCATTTTCGTTCTTTGCACGTGATTGTGGGTTATCGTCGGTCCGCACTTGAAGCATATTTTGCGAACGATTTTGGTGCTTCCGTCCACTGTGAATCTGCAGAGGCGAACATCCGAATGAGCTATGCAGAATCCATCAGAATCAAACATGGCACCTGGGTACGCCGGGGCACTACTTTTTGTTCGATGTCCACGCATTGTATTAGGCATGATATTGGTTCAGTTGTTGCAACGATGTTGCTGAGTGGAGGTCTAGACAATAGCTCTAAGGAAAATGATTGAAACAACCTCGATACGATATTATGAACTCATGATCATGAGCTCGCGTAACGGTGTGAAGCAGGGAAAAAGCGAGAAGAGCTTTATCTTGTTCACTTATTTCCATTCAATAGAATTCGTGCCATGATTGTAAATGATTTGCACACGATCTAGAAATAGAGTGAGGTACTCGTGCCATGATCCCCCGTGTAGACATGAACAGATAATATGTGCATGCTACATGATAGAGAATCGTCGTTAGAATGTAAGCAGAAGATGAGATCACACACACGACCACTGTTTACTGTTTCACAGATGTGCCTGTTCGATTTTGTGAGGAGCGAGAAAAGGCAACCTCGATGGCAATACTGCCAATATTCGATATGACATACGGTACTCAAATATGTAAAAAGGCAATAGCACGAGCTGTCTTGATGTTGCACGATTCTTTCTTGGCACATATCTACCCTACCTACAAACATCTATTACATAGATATCTATCTTTCATACACAGAGAGAGCATGATCATTCCCACGGTACCAAACACACACGAGAACCAAAGAGAACAAACTTCTTGCACCTCCTATCCTTTCGGTCGTACCATACCATTGAGTACAATACCCCCTCTCTCTAGAGGAGAGATAACAAAAAAAGAATGGCGCTGCAAGGCTGCCTGGCTGCTGCCTGCAAGGGTTGGCTCCTTTTTCTCAGCATAGTGGTATCAGTCTCACAGATATTTTGTTTTCATAATTAATCAATAGTAGTACTTATAAATTAGACAGATTAACATTCTCAGTTTGCTCTCAAGGAAAGTACGAATGATGACTGCCCTTCTAGTAAACTCAGCTACACTTCATCATATTCATATGCAAAAATTTCTGAAAAAAAAAACAAGTGTTCTACATGATTGACAGTGTTCTCTTTCATGACAAAAAATCATTGACCACAATAACATAATAAGCATTGGATTAGTCACAAAAAAGCCAGACTATAGTTGCAATGCGCAGCGGCCCAACGCTAATGTGATTTAGTGACTCAATATCAGAACACCAAAAAGTAGGCCCTACAAACACGAGTCTTGGGTTTGATTTTCATGTGGATACACCTCAGAGTTGTGAAGTCAAATTTTCCATAACATTGAACAACAACTTATACTATGCCATCGTGCGCAAAACTCTGTTCAGATCTGAGAAAGCGGGCACACTTGACTTTGATCCGCAGACCATACGATACCTACGACAGTGACAGTGATCTAATTCGAAAGGGGAGTAACGGCAGCTCTACTAAGAGTGCTGAATCCGGGAGTCAAGAGAGTTCTTTGAGTAGCAAAAGTGATGTCAATGTTCAGCATGTGAAATTTGACCTTGACTTAGAGGATGATAGTAGCAATGACTCCGAATTGAATGATACCAGCATTCCAAACAATGAACTCGAATCTGAACACTGTGAAGAGTCAGAATGCTATACCCAAGATGAATTTGAAGTTGCAGTTGAAATATATGAGGAAAAGATTCAACAATTAGAGAAGCTGGTTAGAACCCTGAAATTGAATGTGGAACAATTGATAAATGATGCCAAGGTGACTACTATCTCTAAAGACGTGAAGAAGGTTGTGGAAATAGAGTACTGCCGTAGCTGTGGAGGAGAACGTGTTGTGAATTCTCCAGAAGAAAGTATCTATGTCGACATGATAATGAAAGAGGACAAACTGAAAAGGAAGAATAAGAAACTTCATGTGGCGTTAAAGAGTAAGATGGAGTTGACCCGGCAGCTCTCGATGAATCTGAAAACGGCTTCAGATTCTATTACAGATACTGGCAAAGAAAGGGATGAGTGGAAAGCCAAGTACAAGGAGCTTGAAGAGAGAACATTACTGGGTGTGCTTGGCATGTTTGAATGAATGGATTATCAAATGTTATTTGGTAAGAGGCCAGCCCAGATATGTATGTCGTGCTATATAGTTCCCAAAAATGACAATGCCTTCATCTCTCACTTTAGTCATGAACAATATGTTGTGTCCACATGTCAAGGTGCGGGTGCAAGGCACAAGGGATGCACTCAATTTAAGAATGCCAATACATATGAAGACCTAACTAATTGTGCCTTTATATCTCACTTAAGTAGGTTTTAATCAATAGTTTGAAATCATATTTCAAAGCCTCCATCTTTAGTAGCTGGTGTGAGCGACAAGGAGTGTATATGATACGTGGATCCATCTCAATAGTGTTTTTGAGGCCATGATGCTGTTACTCCGTGGTTTCGTTGATTATTCTTTCTAATACTCATTTTTACTTATGAGTATCTCTCCCATGGCAAGAAGCAGATGAAAAAAACGCAACAAATTATTCGTAAGAGTCCTTCTCCTCAACAACAACTTCCTCAACCCCACCTTCCTCATCATCACTCTCTACGACGAACCAACCTATATAAAACATTTTTGAAGAAAAATGAGATTGAGCTCTATGTTAGCTGCAGATTGACAAGCATGCAATAAATGCATTCACCCAATTAACATCTCACCGGTACGAAAATCAAATTGACTCTTCACTGCCACCCCAATCCCAGTACCACTACTAGCATAATAATAACCCCCCTCATTGACAAACACCAAATGGACTTCCTCCCCATGGCTACCATCGTATGGAATGATTGTACCATCCAACTCCACAAATAAAGGATCGCCCACCCGTATCGGATGAAAGTCACGATCTTGCAATGATTTATGCACCATCAACGCTGGAAAGTTTGGATTGGCCGGATCGTTTGGCCAGCTGATCTTTCCTGATAATTCTCCAGGTCGCACAGCCGGTGCGGAGCGATAGCATGGTACGATGCCTCCAGGGTATGTTTCCTGCAAATGTTCAAGTAGTGCCGAGGGTGCTGCACTTCCATCATTGTTGGATAGTTGTTGATGCTTCTCCAGCTCAAGGTTACGGAGGTGCAAGAATTCCATCAACGCATGCATTGCCACCTCTGTCTTTTCCACTACGTCATGCCTTATCACTCCCTGTGGCGTCGGACCTACTTCAACAGTGAACCCATGCCGACCACAGCTTGATAAATTCATTCTATCTTGTCGCTTAGGCAGGGCATGCATCAGAACCTGAGCTTGGCCAGGCCCATACTTCAGTCTGCATTTGTGTAGAACGTAGGCTGCAGCAGCACTCATCAAGGCATCTCCCTCAGGTATTATGAGAGAGATACCCATGTTGGCAGTTGTAGTATGCAGATCAATCACAACACAAACATTGGGATCATCATTGGACCAATCCTCATCACCCCTGGATTCATCCATAAATTTAGGACCCAACAATGTCTCAATCTCCCGTGCCCTCACAGCCTCATGAGGCAAAGTTGCCAAAGTCTCGGCGGCATCCACATTCCCATCCGAACAAAACTCCGTCCGTGCATCGCACACTGCCAACTCTGTCTCGAAGACGGGCACCCTGCGTAACTTTTCGGCGCTAAATTCTCTGTTGAGATCTACATCCACAAAGCGTTTGTTTTCCATGTGCGCCACAGGGTTGGCGAGCAATGTTTCAATTGCTAGACTGGGAAACTTTTCAAAGACATTGATGTAGTTGTCATCACCATCCATTTTACTGCTGATATTGTTCCCAGACTTTTTGTTTTCATTGTTTATTTCTCTTTGTTTTTCGATTGCCTTGATGCACCATACACCCGTGTACTCGTTACCATGCGTCCCGCCTACTACGGCCACTCTCTTGATGGGGCGTGAAAACGGCGAGACTGCCGGCGGTGGTGGAGGTACCTGACTGTGCTTCTTTTTGTCATTGCTCATATTTCTGGCAGTACTCGAAGTCATTGAGCTCTGCCCCCCTCTCACAAACAAAGGAAGAGCAAGCGAGTGAAGTTGTTGGTGCTGCCAAAGTCCTACCCCCGAAGAGCCCGTGGAGGCAGACACAAACGCAGACGAAGGCATAGCTGTAGCGAGGAGGGAGAGGGCGGCAGTGCCGATGATCATTGGATGGCGATGCCTGCCGACCAGGCGAAGATGGCACGATTGGTAGCGCTGCCGTTTCTCAACTGTTGCGCAAGTCATGGATGATCTGTGCGAATGGATGCTTGATGCAACAAAATCCATGATAGATATTGGTTGTACTGCTCTCCACTTCGGTTGTGATTAGTTTGTCCCTGTGATACGCCGGAGGAACGAAGCACCAAGATATGAGATCAAACAATGAATGGTTCACAAACTATTAGCAATCAGTTACTCTTTGCTGACTTTTGCCATTATCTACTGAGAGCTGCGAGCATGATATGCAGCCTTCTCCAACCAGTGCCAATGCGAGACGTCAAGACTCCGACTACATACACATCTGAAGCCGTTCACCAATGATGCTGTTCACCAATGATGGCATGATGGCATCGGCATTGACAGCAGCACGAGCTCGCCGGCACAAATGAATAGGCACCGTTCTCCATCCAGCGAGTGCTAACATTTCCACCACGCAGCACTCTCACCCGGCGCCTACCCACCTCTCCTTACCAACGATGCTACCTTTACACCACAAAGATAAAATGAAGCCTCGAAGAGCCACGAGACCCGCTTCTCCGAGTTCTTGCAGTGAAATTCAAGTGAAAATGAAGCCGACGGCGAAATCAAAGTCAACAGGTTCGGAGGTGAAAGTGCATCTGAAATGATCAGGATCTTTTCCCGCAAAATCATGAAGATGCAGGAAGATGCGGGAATTGGGTGACGAAACGTGATAAGAGGGATTGGCACAGACTATTCTACTTGCATCGGAATCAGTTGAGAATTACTTTGCCGAGACGGCTCGCGCTTTTCTTCCCGTTTTTGCTGTCACGCCGCTGTCCTTGCGCCGCATGTCATCTCCAACAAAAACCAAAACCGCCGATGGGAATTATTTTCAAGTCAATTTCC
>JALLOX010000075.1:0-17351 GCA_036939695.1 Thalassiosira ordinaria | reverse complement strand
AAAACACTTGTACAGGCCCTAATGGGAGGAGTAGATACGTAGATATCGTAGAGATTATGTTCATGTAATTCTAATAGAGAAGAGTTGTTATGCTGTCGAAGAGTTGTTTGTTGTTGCTCTCAAGGGCCGCCTTCGGAGGTCTCACCAAGAAGGGCCACGCCGGCCAATGTCCACCGTGCTGGAGGGGACCGAGTGATGAGCTGTGCATTGAAAAACCAGGTCGGCCCTCTTTGCTCAGTCATGTAGACAGGGCATTGGTAGATCCCTCCTACATTAGCTTTCTCCTTGGTCACTGCCTTAACGTGGATAATTGGCATTCGGCAGAAAATCTCTTTTGGTCTACTCTTTTGAAGCTGTGCACTGGTAACATCAATGCTTGCTCCTTGCAAACTCAAACCAGTAATATATGCCCCATCACGGGAGTTCCCATCAACCTCATCTACTGACATCATTTTAGTGACACGGGTAAAAGTGACTAACTTGTCCAACTCCCACTGGTTCTTCTGTGCTGTCACCTGGCAGATTGCTGTTAAGAAGCTAGTAGGATTAACCAGCCCACTTAGCCATGTCACTTTGGGAATCTCACTTGGATTGTTCATCCACTCCTCCAGTTGGAAAAGGCGATCAGAAAAGTTCTTCACCCATGAGCCCAAGGGCTTCATGCTCGGCCAGGCCCGTTTTGCCCAAGACGCTGGGACTCGGTCCATGTATAGTGACATCATCAAATCCTCCATTGGTTCACTCATGGTGAGCTCGCCAGCAAAACCCAACTGCAACTCTTTGATTGATCGCCTTATTTCAGACAGTAAAACATTCATAATGTCCATTTCTTGGATGAAAACATTTTGGTATGGCCCCATTTCGTCAAGGTTCCTTATCAAGTCTTCTACATCAAAATTCTTCTCACCAAACTTCTCAAGTAGCTCATTAGCAGTTGCTTCCGCCACTTGTTGTGGAGACGCAGCTCCTTCTCCACTTGAAACACCTTTGGGTTGCAGCTCTATCAGTGTATTGAACATGGTGTTGCTTTGCTGGGTGCGGAAATCTATCTCGGCATTTGGATGCAATCCAAAGGCAATTGGGGTGTCACCCGCCATGTTTTTATCTATATGCTCAATGTACTTCTCAAAGGAAGTAGGAGCAGGACTCATAAAGCTGACACCTTTCTCGTCTTCTGCAAATGGATACATCTCTGTCTCATCGAGCAACTCATCCTTCATGTAAAAGTTCAAATACTCGTTCGCCAAAAGACGATCGAAATCATTGACTATGTGCCCTCCATACATGATTTCTCCAAAAATGTATTTGAGATCCTGCCATGGAATCTTGCCACCCCCGATGTTATCCATGTAGTTCTGGAGGCATGTGGCAGAGTCTCTCAAATCCCCAATACTAAATGGATACTTCATGTTGTAGCCCATCGGTCCAAATTGCTTCCGTTCCATTAATACTGAATGAAAGTGGCACAAACCAAACAAAATGCTCTTGGTTTTTGAATCAGCCTCTTCAATGTAATCCTTTGGAAAGAAACACCATGCTCGCTTTAGGTTTGCCTTTAGCCCTGCTGGGGGCTCGTTTGTCAGCTTGATGCATCGGTTTAGGATACCGATTGGTATTGATTTTGACGGATCACTCGTCAAGAACACCCTAAACTTTTCGTGACTACCTTCAGCAGCGTACTCATCGAGCTTCTTCTCCAATTCAATAAGCCATTTTGGCATCAAATGGACATTATTGAGTATGACCCAGTGACCATTTCTGTGGGCAGTCTCCAAGCATGACATTGCAACGATATCCTGCCCTTGTCCCATGCTCACATTGTGGTATGAAACCCCCTTTTGCAGCCCATTCTCGGCCGCTTTCTTGTCTAAGTCAGCTACAACATTTGCACCTGGACTCAAAATGAAATATATCGGCGTTTTTGGAGTTGAGTCTGCTAGGCAGCTTTCCAATATCTCGAGGCTATTGAGTGTTGAGTCACATTCAATATATGAATCGCCGTCAGGCAATGTGTTTCGGATAAAACTGGTCAATGCCGAAGTCATGCGGTCAGGACGCAAGCACCGAACTACTAGCATTTTTTGAAACGGTTGCCTATCTAAACCTGCCCAATCTAATGGCAATTTCTCATCCTCAGGTGCTATTGCATTGAACCACTCACGAAACCTTGGTGCAGCTTCAACGAGGTCACTTGTAAATTTCCCAAACTCCTCAATTTCTGCTAGCGCGGCAGTGGCCGCCCATGCAGTATCAGGAAGCCAATCAAGTGGATTTGGGTCTGCTGCTTTGGTAGGTGCTCGCACGAGGAACTGAAACTGAGCTTCATTCCACTCCTCATTGCCAATAATTCCACGTTTCATTAGATTGAAAGTTAGCTGTGCCAAAAATATGAGCTTATGCCGCTCAAAAAGACCCCTAGAAACCCATGTAAAGATGGACATCCTTAGAGAATCTCGAAGGCTCATGACACGTTCTTGCAGATCTTGTCTTGCAGGAGCCTTGCGCACTGACTTCTCAAAAAATGTCATGAAGCTATCTAAAGAGTATTGGTACATGTGGTCGATAACACAGAGCTTTGTGAGGAGGAAGTAAAGCATGGCACCCTCTGATGCTTGCGGGCGATACGCTTCGCGTGCCTCCTCGACTTCTTTCTGCGTGATCTTTCCGCTCTCCACAGCCTCGTTGATTTCCTGTGCTGTCTTTTTTGTTGCCTCCAACCCTTCAATCAATGGCACATCACTCAAGATGTCTTCTGGAGCATTCGCAAGTCGCTCGAGCAGTTCATCTTCTAATTCAACTAGCTGAATTTGATAGTTGATTGCGGCTGCTGTTAATGCTCTTGCCTTTTCCTCAAGATCCGGACGCTCAAGCTCGACTACCTTTGCTAGGAGCTGATCTTCTAGCCCTCTTTCAGTCGCTATGAAGTTGATTAAGGTGCATTGTGCAGCGATTTCAGGCTTGTAGTGGGGGTTGCTCAGTTTTGTCTGCAAATAGAGTTGGAAAGCTGGGTCGTACTCTACTTCCTCCCCACCCAATTTCAGGTATAAACTACGCCCCTTTTTGTAGATTGACCTAGACAGGACAGGATCGAGTGTTGCGTCGATATCTGTGCCAATATTCTCTATAATCACGCATCGCCCATTCGTGATCGCGTTCTCCAGAATCTTCAACCAATTTTTCTGTGTCATCTGAATAATGTCCAAGTTCCCTTCTTCTTTTCTCTTGAGCCACTTGATAGCTTGGGCCTGAGGATCGATCAGAAGAGGCCACCGCTTGCAGTTCGACAAAACTGCTCCATTCTCTAAGGATACTCTGTCACTGGGGAGGCCTTCGCTGACCATTTTAGAGTTTTTGCCTTCATCGGAGAGCACTTGCAGAGGATCTGATCCTTCTGTCATTGGAATGCCTCGACTTTTTAGGTCTTCGCTCCATTGGATTTTCCACAGCTCTTCCCTCAGGTCTTTATCAAATGCACCAACGTACGAAACAAATCCTGCTGCAAGCATACAGTCTCCAACAAGTGTCAATGCGTTGCTCTTGAGCCTTTCGATTTCTTCTCCCCATCGCACATTCTCGCTGGCAAGCCCACCAACCAGTCTCTGTGCCAAATCCGCCCTCGCAGTTAGAGCCTCAGCTTGATCTTCCACCTCTTTCTTCTCTCGCACAGCCTCCTCGTACTTTTCATTTAGCATGGCCAATTGTTCTTGAACTTCAGCAACCTTGCGCTGGGCTTCCTCCAGGCTCGCAATGGCTGCAGCTTTACTTTCCCTTGCAGCCTGAAGAGAATCCATTAGGGGCTTCACTTTGACGTATATTCGGTTGAAATTGTATATGTTTACAACCCAGGTGCATAAATTGGCTGCAGCCGCTGACTTTGATGCCATTTTTTCGGGAGTGAAGTTGGCGTCTTCGATGTATGGCTTAAGCAGCCCTATCTCATGCTCGGTGATGTCTTCACCCCGGAATTCAGAGAGCTTCGCCTTAAATGCATCAACATTTTGCATCATCGCCTTTGCACGATTCCAAGTTTGCTTCTTTGCGCTGTATTCTTTCTCAATAAGGATGAGGCACGTATTTGTCACCTTATCAACTCCCGCCGGAGGTTTGCCCAAATTTTTGAGTTCTGAAAGCATTGCCTTGCTCAAGCAGTCAACTGCTGCAGCTGCGGCTTCCATCGCAGGTTTCGCCTCGCTCAACTCCTTTTCGGCTTCATTTTCAATAGTCATTGCTTTCTCAGACTCTTCATTCGCCTTTTCTGCCTCCAACTGGGCTGCTTCTTCTTGGACCTGGGCATCAGCTTGTTGCACACTCATTTCCTCAATTAGCTTGTCTGTTGCAACTTTCTTCTCCCCAACTTTTTCCATTGTAATCTTCAAGTCTTTCTGCAATTCCGTAACATCCTGTGATGTTTTCCGAAGGGTAGAAAGACCAACATCCAAACGATCTATGAGACGTTGCAAATCAGCCTGCTTATTTCCGAGAAGGTATTTGAAGAAGGAAATGAGCTCTAGGAAGGACTTGGGAGTAACGTAGTTGTATCTGCGCTGAGTCTCTAGAAAGTGCTGAGACATTTTCGCCACGCTCAAGTGCTCTTCAGCCATGTGCATAGCTAGATTCTCTTTAATATCCGATGACCCACTCATATCAACATCTTCAAGGAATCTTTCTGCGACGCTGACCAAGGCATCTCTTGGCCAGGGATGGAATTGGTCGATTACTGTTGAGTTGACCAGGCCCGGAAATCGACGTGCCCGAACTCTAAATGTATCTCCCACTGGCGAGAATGCAAGCAATACATGCAAGTTCCTCTTCACCTTTGACACAAAGAAATTTATTCTTGCCTCGGGAGTGTCTGGAACTCCAGCATTTTTTGCCTCGTTGGCAATAGATCCTAGAATATTATCAATATCCTCCTTTGGGAAGAGATCGGGGATCCAACCACTAGTGATAATCCCATTGATGTAAACCAGGAACTCTTCGTTGACAATTTGCGAGTCTGTCATGAGGAATACAATGGGGTTGCCCCTTACTCCTGCAGACATGTAAATAGATCGTAGCTCTTCCTTCAAATCCTCAACACCATAGCTGGACGTGACAGATATCTGCCTCACTTCAAAGTCACTGATGAATGCTGCAAGACGACACAGGCTTTGCTTTCCAGAGCCACCAACTCCAATCAACATTGCGTTTCCTCCCGGATTTTGGATTATCCTATTTATTCTTGTGATGTGGAGTATGGCCTGCTTGAAGAGAACAAGATCCATGATGGCATTGCTCTCATTGTATTCCACAAGTTTGGAGTCTAGGACAGACTTAAGCTTTTCCATGGATGGAACAGGAAGATATGAGCCATCTGACGTGGTCACAAAATTGGTAAACACATTATTTGGCTCAAACAAATCATCGGCTGAAACTGACGGCCCCACAATATTTTTCTTGACAATTTCGTTGAAGAGCCCATTGAAAACTTCTATTTCATCTTCCGTGACCAGCCTGTCCGCATACACACGGTGAGACTCGTGCGTGAATAACCTCGCCATCATCAAGGGTTTGATGTAATAATCTCCCTTTGCGAGGCAGCACCCCTGGAATATATTCGTTAGTTCTCTCATGTTCCAATTATACATGAAACGCACTGCAGATGGTAAGAACTTGGAGCTCACAGCCTCGTGAACTTGAATGGCCGCGTCAACAATCTTGCTTGTCAGCTCTTGCATGACTGGCTGGAAAGAGCTCAGATGCCCTCCAAACAGGCTAGTGAATATTGTGTTGAGATCTGATTGAGATGGCATGGCGATTGCAAAGGTGGCGAAATGACGCTGACACCGCTCGCAAATTTCAAAGGAGCCCGCAGTAGGATTCATTGCTGCAATGTATTGAATATCCATCAATTGTTTCCTCATCCCCAAGTCGGCTCTGTCAAAGATGGAACCGTACTGCATGTGCTGAGTCAACAATGCAATTGAATTCTGTGTGCCATATGTTTCGACATAGGGAAGGTTCATGTCATCGATAAAAAATACCATTTTCTTTCCCATGGGCGGGCCAAAGATATTTCCTGACCTCTTGTCAATATACCCTTCCATCTCGTTCTGCAATGTGAAAGATGAAGTGTAGTATGACATGACAATATTTTTGCTCAAAATACCATCGGCGTCCTTGTCCAGCGATCCCAAATAATTCTTGATTATCTCAGTCTTCCCAGTCCCTGCATTCCCAACAAGCATGGCGTATTTTCCATTCTTCACGAGCTTATCAAGCAAGTAGGTGATTCGGACTGTTTCAACAGTCTCAATAAAAAGTTCATTGAAGGGAGTTTCGCCAGGCCTCGTCCCAATGGGGACTGGTGAATATGTTGGTACCATTGATTGCCAGTGCACGTGTTCTCCAGACTTGGGATCATAAAAATAATCAAAGCATAGACCCTCCTTTGGAAATTTAGCCCCGAATGTTGCCGCAAAGTCCTCTGAGAACTTTTTCCGGTAATCTCCTGATTTGTCGGTGATCATGGGTCCCCCGAATGCCCACATGGCTGAAAAGACAAAGATCATCTCAATCGTTTCTGGGGTCATTTTTCCTTCGGGGACCAATGGAAGTAGTCCCTCAAGCAAATAAATGATTGTGCTGACCTTATTGATAAGCCGTATTGAAGTGACCTCTTTGTAGCCCCTCCTCGTCATTTCCACAAGCGAGTCAACATATCGGTCAAAGAGAGATGGGAGATTATTCTTCTCGGTCGTGTTTTCTCTGCCTTGCACCCACGTTTCAACAAGCGGCCGCCAACCAACATCGGTTTCATTGATAAACAGAATGCCTGCCCGGGAAACAGTTGCTGGCGTTGCGTTCTTGAGCGAGTTAATTTCAAAAACCATCCTCATTGCAGGTGACAGAGGCACACGCTCGTTGGATACAAGAGTGAGTACTTTGTTGTCGTCCATCACTGTGTTCATGGATTCAATCCATACGGCATCAATATCTCCATCAAGGACGACCCACTTGTAAGTCTGGTAGTCGTGGAAGCCTTGATCCGCAAAGTTCTTGCTCATTCCTCTCATTATAATACTCAACACTCCGTCTTTCCAATCCTTGGCCAGAGTCATGTATCCATAGAGCTCGTCGCCTGTCACCGCCTTTGGATTGACAGTCTCTGCCACACAAGTCTTCTTTGGCTTGTCGAGGTTGTGCGCACCTTGAAGAGTCCTCCAGATAGTTGTCTTGGCACATCCAGCGGGGCCAAGAAGCATGACAGAATGGCGAACGTCCAAAAGCTCTTGGAAGTTGCATGTCTTGTTGACAAACATTTCGTCATACTGCAAACCTCGTTCCTTCGCTACACGGACGATTTTTGTTTTCAGACCTTCATCTACCTTCGACTCAACCGTTAGACCTGGAAACAGATCATTTACAAGCCTGAGAAAGATGGGAATGTCATGGGTGGGCATTTTTGGCGTGTTGAAGTCACGGAGAGCACGCATTAGGACCTGGTCCTCGCTCATCGCGGGGTTCGCTCGCTTCATACCACCTGCAACCCTCAGCACAGATTTGACAGCACGGAGTCCCCAATCATAGTGAGGCTGTTTTGATAGCAATGCAGATGACAGCTCATACAAGGTATTGAACTTGACAGACAGGGCACGAGCTGTTTGGAAGCCTTCCGCCATCAACATATTCTCTTGGATCAACTTCATATCCGGTCTTATCATGGCGCAGCTCCTGAACAAAGCCTTGAGATTCTCTGGCAATTCTGTTCGGCCCGCGTATCCAGGATTCATTGTGATCCAAAATCCACAAGTGGGGATGAGAGAAATTGTATCTCCCATAAAGTCAAAGTATCCAACCTTTGTTGGGGGGGTTCCGGCTGGAGCAGACTGGAATTCTTCGTCCCTGTTTTCTGGTCTGGAGAACTTGACGATGGCATCTTGGATAGTTTTCACTTGGGTTGCCACAACAGAGAGTACTTCAATAGGAATTCGGTTAAACTCGTCAAAGCAACCCCAAGCTCCAGTTTGGGCAAGTCCTCGGAAAATATCAGCAATGGACTGGAAATTCATTTGGTCGGAGCAATTGAAGACATAGCACGGAATGGCGAGAGCGCGTGCAAGATCCTTTGTTGTTTCTGTCTTGCCTGTCCCAGCGGGCCCTGCCGGTGCACCGCCAAGATATAACTTCAGAGCCATCGTCAGGGTGATGTAGCATCGATCCGTCAGTGGTGTGATAACAAGACGCCCAGTGTTGCCGACCCATTCATAAAAGTATTTGCAGGAGAAGTCACAAATTTTTACATTGACATCAAGAGTTGGCTGTTCCCATTCAAAGCGCAGCTGCTGTTGCCATGCAAATGCGTTTGGCCCCTCTGTCTTTTGTGCTATAAGACGATCAACGACGTCACGAGAGTGGACATCCATTGTGATGAGCGAAATTATTTTTGTTCGGTCAGCACCAGACAGCTCGCCCAAGACTAGTTGGATGAGCGCCGAAAGGCGATTGTTGCATATTTGAAGGTACCGTTTTACTGCGTCTTCTTGCCCTCCTTCATACTCCTCGAGAGCCAATTGAGTCTCGTCCGTCCAGTAAATCTGAGTTCCAGTTATGCACAACTGGGCTGGGTAGTTAAACAACCATTCGTGGCGAGGTGTATCAATTTCCCAGTTCACTGCCTTTTCAACAGCATCTGACAGAATAACCTTGAGGGATTTGCGCATTGATTCCGTGAGGCGGTTCAAGTAAGCTTCCACCTCCCCCTCCATGGTGAAATGCTCGTGCAGCGGGACCTCCTCTCCATCCTTGGCAATCATTGTATCCACAATTTTGTCACTCCCCTTTCCATCTTCCAACGTTACAAAGTTCAAATTTGCCAGGGCATCGTAGCAATCACCAAGGTATGGCATAATTTTGGGAGGATTGGTCCCGTTCGCGAGCATGTCAAGAAGAGCGACTGAAGAGACAAAATAGAATCTTGGAAAGATTTTCTTCTTAATGTCCAAGTATTCATGCAGCGATTTCTGGCACATTTCAAGCTTCTCGCGCATGCCCTTCAAGGACTCGTAACGGCCTTCGACTGAGCAAACTCTAACGCAGTTTGCCTCCAGCACGGCTTCCTTCATCAGTTCCTTGAACTCAGAATCAATCCCTTCAAATCGTTTGGTGTCTTCTGGAAGCTGTGATCGTATATCTGCAGATGCCAAGAAGATGGATTCCAACGATGCCCACGCGCGAGAAACGGCCATCCACATCCTGAGTGTATCATCCACTGTCCGCAATTCACTCTGCCATTGTACAACGCGGTCCTTGAAATATTCCATGAACTTGCCCATTCCATAAATACCCTGCAGCTCCATTTGATGAGCCTCCATGCTTTCGACAACCTCTTCACTCGGGCGCGGAACGAACATTTCAGTGTCCTTATGAGCCGAATAGTTCAATTCCATAACAGACCACACGCCCTCAATTTCAGTCAGCTTCTTCTCTATCTTGAGTTCCTTCATTGCCGTCTCTACAATATCCTCAATTTCCTCCTTGTGGCTATGGAGTTTGAGCATGAGCATGTCATGAAGAGTGAACTTGGGATCCGATGGGTCTACTGCCTTGACATTGCAGATCCTTGCAAGGGCTGCCCAGTGACGGGCTCGGATAGCGTCCGAGTGAAGGTCATGGACAAGGGGCAATACCGTCGCCATGACAGCCATGGACTCGTCAATATCCCTGTAAACTTGCCACCCTTTCATTGCGGGATATGAAGCTCCTTTCTCCTTGAGCTGCTTGCGGAGCTTCTTATTTTGGTCTTCAAGATCCACGGTATTGACACTTTCCCACAATTCTTTCTCCCAGCCCTCATAAACACCATGCACACTTTGCTTGAATTCCCAAAGCTGGACAAGCTGCTTGATTTCACTACGAGTTTCACCAATTTCTGGGTAGGATGTTGGTTGCAACTCAAACAAGTCTTCAAGCTCGCGGAACTTTTCAATCTGCACCTCAAGTTGATCCAATTTCGAAGTAAATGAATCGATAATGGCAAATGCCTCAGAACACTCGCCTTCAAACTTGAATGGTGCATTTGCACGGAAGTCGCCGCGAAACTCCCGTATTGATAGGTAAAATTGGTCAAGATCAACCTTGAGCGAGTCCACTGAAGCCATTTGCATCGGCAAAATATCTTCCTTCTTCTTGAATGTCTTCTTCACAACTGCTTCCCACGCCAAGGGAACCTCTTCCAAACAGTCCTGCAAGTTCTGACCGGCAATGGTGTCATTCAATACATCAACACCATAACGTCGAAGGATTTGGACACAATCTCTCTGAGGACCAAAAAGCTCAGGGACTGAATCCATCTTGAGCCTCACATCCCGGATTACAGTCATCACCGCCATCAATTCGTCAGACTGACTTCCTTGTGTTTCATCAATTTGCCTCCCAAGCCCTTGAGTCACAGACTCCATGAACTTATGAAGATCTGACAACGTGTTGATTATGGACTCGCGCATGTGAGAAGTGAAGAGATTGATCCATTTGGTAGCAAAGAGTGAAACTTCTCTCTTTGCCGGCGTAATATCAATTCTCAACCAGCCAATATCAGCTGGAGACTGGGCCTTTGCCACCTCTGTTTGTGCCTCGACACACTTTTGGATTGCCTTGTCAAACTTTTCCAAGTCCAAAAGTCTTGTGCCGTGCTCAGTGACGATGGTTGCGTTCTCGCAAAAGTCCTCGAAGTAGGATGTGAGGTCAGTCTCCCAAAGATAGGCTGGTCAATAAATTATATCACAGTGAGAAACAAAGATGGAAAGAACCTGAACAACAGTTATTTGCAAATTCGTTGGTTCTTACCGTACTTATCAAAGGTCCTTTTGAGATCATGACATTTCATATCGTTGGTGGCGATAGCATCAGAGAGCAATGCCAAAACACTGTTGACGGCCATATCTGAGTGCATCTCTCTCATATAAGAGCCTTCTGCGTCAAGTCGCTTGAATAGCGTCGATATTTGAAAAAATGAGCCAACAATGTTGTCAATCATATCTGACATGCCTTTCTTATTCGAATCGTGACCGAGGGGAGGCTGGAAGTTAATGCCGTCTGTCCCATTCAAGACAAGCATGATTTCAAATAGCGGTAGCCGAGAATGGAGCTTTATCGTCTCTGGGTCAATCTGATCAAGCAAAAATTCCAGTGATGTCATGACTGCAGTGGAGAGTCCTTCAACCACCACAGAATTCACAAATTCAACATAGCATCTCCAATCAACAGAGGCATTGGATACCCTTAGAACCTTGTTCGTTTCTTTCAGTAATGAATGTATTTGTTTTCCAGCGTCCTTGATATCAGAGAAGTGTGAGGCCTTCATGGACTTGAACGATCTCTCAAACTCTTCCTTCTCCATTGGCTTTGTCTTTCGCTCGATCATTGGTTTATCCCATTTGTTGACAATGTCTTGCACGGCGCCCAAATTATCCTTCATCGTCTTCAAAATGCCATGAACGACTTTCACCTGCTCCATCGAATCTCCAATAAAATCAGTGACCCCTTCTGATCGCCAATTCAAGGATTCCAGCCCAGGTTGGATAGCCACGTCAAACTTTGCCAAGTAGGGATCAACGAGTGGCTTCTCGACTGGGAGCAAATTCTTTAGTACTGAATTATTCATGTTGACAATGAGATCTAGATTGCCCGTCCAAGCACGAAATGTGTCAGCTGATTGGAATATTTTCAGTGCGGAGTCTGGCACTGAGAGACCAAGGAGAAGGAAATACTTGACCTCACGCAGGAGCCGTACAAGAGCCGGGTCAAAGTTTGTCATCAGCTCGCGCGATGCTTCTGACCTCTGCAGAAGAGGCAATTCAAGCTTGGCACCCGATGTGGCGTCAACCTCACGGCCCCACTCAGATATTTTTTGCTTTTCAAAGTCAAGTAGGGAAGAGAGGATAGCTCTTTGCACTTTGATCACCTCTTTGGCCTCCTCGCGGTCAAGGATACTGCGATCTAATTCTTGCATTTTTTCCATGGGAATCTTAACCCTGGCAATAAGCCCGCGGCACCAAGTAAGAGCGCCACCTATCGGGGGAAGGTTACGAATAGTTTCCTTTGGCGGGCTGCACCGATGTTGGAGAAACTCCTCTTGAATCACCTTGAGATCTTTTCCATAGGACTGAATCAGAACGATCTGTTTTACTTCCACTTCATCTTGAATTATTGGTCGATCAAGCAGTTGCTTGTCAAAAGTGTCGACTAATTGAAAGCGGCCATAGACGGTCTCGCAGTCATCCAGCGCTAGGCCAATGACTGCTCCAAGGCGGCGCTCTAACTCCTTGACAAACTTTCGGAATTGCGAATACTCTTCGTCAAATCTAGCTGCATTGATATCCATGATATCATCCAACTGCTTTAGTGCATCCACGGAATGTTGGAAGTCGTCCTTGATCTCTTGGATTGTGGACGTGAGTGAGCTACCCTTCGTTCCACCTATCTCCACCTTGGCGAGCTTTGAAAATTGAATGATTGTTCTCGTTAGATCAAGTATATCATGACTCCTCTCGATGAAACAGTCAAGACGAGCAAATAGAGCGCCATTTTGAATCGACCATTGATTTTTAGGGCACTCGCTTGCAACTTTGGCTTTGTAATCAAAGTAGGTGCTCTTGAACTTCCCACATACTTTCAGTACCAATAACAACTGTTCCACTGCCACATTAGCCTCTTCATTCTCGATCAAAGAGAAAATCTGCTCCCCAGAAATGAAGCGGCAGGCCTGGTCAATTATCGAATTGCACATTTCTCTAATCAGAATCACAAGACGACTGGGAGTATTGTAGTAGGTAGAGTGCTTCCAAATCAGCATGAGAGTGTGCAGCATAGGCTTGAACATTGCTGATAGATTGCCAAAATCATCTTCGTTCAACTTGTTCACCCATTTCTCCAAGGTTTTGAGATTCTTCATGTTGTCATTGGCTTCTAGTCGTGCAGCATAGACTTCCTTGCATAGTCTGGCAAAAGTCGTGCAGTATGTGGACTTCGCTTGGTCTAGAGCCTTGAGCACCCTTCGCGTGCTGGGACTCTGAAGCTGCTCAAAAATTGAGTTGAGGTTGTTGGCTTTATTTTTCCAGAATAATATCTCGACGTCAGGCGTTGGGTGAAAGCCCAGCTTCAGTTGCGCCTCCGGATCTTGCTTCAGCACATTCTTGATCTGTTTGGTCCATGTAATTATGGTGCTTTCGAGCAGTGATATGCGGCTCGTAGACTCGGAGAGGGAACCACCGTCGCCATAGAGTGGCGGCGTGGGCAATCTAGTTTCTGCCTTCACTTGCCCACATAGAATGGCTGACGATGACAGGAATGAATGGAAGCAATCGGTGATTTCACGGCTCGTCAGGTCCCCCCAGTTGAGCTGGTTTGTTTGGTTGGATAGAACCGGGAGTAACACGTTTTTCGACACCAGCTCAAGATGATCGAAGGACGACATGCCACCGATTTCTGCGACGAAAGTGGCGGCATGAATATTGGCGTTCGTCAATTCCCCTACCATCTTTGAAATGGCCAAACACTTCATCTTTGGCAATCGACTTGGCATTGCCTCGACAATTTTTAGGCTTTCTGGAACTAAAATACATTTTACGTCTTTGCTTGTAAAGAATTGCTCAAGAATTTCGCTGAAGTAGGTAACGTAGTACAAAATCCATGTGTGAGTCAAATGGTTTCACCGCATGAAGCTTTGTAGTCCAGACTGATTCACTCACCTCGTGGCCTCCGTTCGAAAGAGCTTATCGAATTTTGCTCCTGGGGTGAGCTTGGAATACGTTGAGATGATGCACTGAACAATGAAATTAACCCGAGGGTCATCCCAGAAACTTGCAGGATCTTCACTGTCTGTCATGGCCTTGCTTGATTGACATTCCGATGGCAACAAAGACAAAGATCACCGTCCGAAGAGAGACCCAGCGAAAGCAAAGTCCGTCAAAAGACCAAAGACACGACGAAAGAAAGTCTCGAGACAATTTCTGCTCAATTTTTAAAAAGAATGAATTTCAATTTCGAATTTTCATTTCTGCGATCCGAATTTTGAATTCGGGATCTCTCTTTCGGGAGCATCTCAAAAAGGGACAAACAGGGACAAACGTGGAAAGGTTGGTCACCCGGCTCGTGGTGAGGTCTCGGTAGTGCGGACAGGTAATGGAACAGCGAGTGGGCTGACAGTGATATTAACCAATAAAGGAATTGAGCAGTGCAAAATCAGCAAGGTAACAAAATAGAAAGATTCATGTGATATGATCATTTGAGACTCACGAAGCTACCTACCATCGGATAAATCTGATAATATAACCTTCTCAACCTCCCCACTCGCTGCGTTCCCATCCTCTCCATCCACCCTCATACGATGGAAGCCACCACCACCTCACACCACCACCACTCCCAATCTATTGCTGCATCCTCCTACTCCTCGCCATCTTCCAATGATGCCTCTGCCAAGCCAACACTGACCAGACTAACGAACAGAGGAGATATACTGCGGAATGGGCGCGGAAGATTGGTAAGGTTGAAGTGAGGAGAATGAAGGGAAACAACTGAAATCACTAAAACTCTTTACCTCTATGATGTAGAACTTTGGGATCTCTGCCTGAGGTAGAAAGAATGAGTATTGTTCACCAGCGCATCAAAGCTAGCCGAGCTCGGACCAACGCTCACGCAACAGCAGGAGTACACCGAATCCTAAAACCAGCCAAGGCAGCTCTATGCCCCTCTGATGGCCACACACGATATTTGCCACCTGTCTTTTCACCTCACATACATTGCTTTTCAAGGTTTTGAGACTTTCGTCGTTCCGTATGACGACATGGGCCTTGCGCGCCTTTTCCTCAACGGGAATCTGACTTGCGATACGCTGTCGACATTGCTCCAACGTTAAGTCCGGGTTTCGTTGTTGCAACCTCTCTAATTGTAGGCGCGAGTCGCATGTCACCACAATGATTGTTCCAAAGAGTAATCCCAACCTTCCTTCAAAAAGAAGGGGTATATCTACGCATACTACACGAAGTGTTGTCTTGGGCTTTGTCGTTGAGAACCTTCCAAGATTCAGTCCCTCATATACAATGCGTTTGAGCATAATTTTGATTATTGTTGGGTGTGTGATGGAGTTGAGCTTCTTTCGTTTTTGCCTGTCACGAAACACAATGTCTCCCAGCTTGCGCCTATCAATGATGGGGCGTCCAGTTCCAGCATTGGTGTTTTTCTGTCCTTCGTCTTTCACCAGAATGTCTTTTCCAAACTCAGAGACCAATAGATCATAAACAGATTCACCTTTTGCCAACTTATTGGGCAACAGGATGTCGTGTGCAATTCCATCGACATCAATTATGATGAACTCAATCTCCTCATCAGTTCCATCAGCGCCGTCATTTTTTTGTGCTGATTGCAAAAGGCTGGATACTGTCGATTTTCCCGTCGCGATCCCTCCGGTGAGACCCACTGGTTGAAGCACAGCTCCGATAACAGTTCCAGCCGCGAAGATCAGTACCCGCATCACCAATGACATCACCATTCCAACGCTGATTCGCTCAAGTGATGTCTCATCATGGCTAGGGGTTGATCCCAATACACACCATAAGAAAGGCATGGGATGTTGCCCCAGAATCAAAGAAACTGATGCAAATGCAATCGTCATTTTGAGGATGATATTTCGCAACCTTGCATGGTGGGAATGGCGTCGACAGAGGCGTTCTGTGGTGGCCCCAATGAGGACTCCGAATGGGAGCTGGAAAATTCCAAGAATCAGTCCCCTCACCAACGAGCTGTAATAGAAAAGCTCCATTTTGACAGAGTGTCTGGCGGCACGCCCTGATTCAATGTTCAATTCTCTCTAGAGAGAGAGAGAGGGAGGGGCGGGTGAGAGGTGAGGAGAGGTGAGAGATGAGAGGTGGTGAGAGATGAGATAGAGTGGAGATAGAGTGGATGGAGAGCGGAGATGTGAATGTGAGATTTGAGTGTGTGAGGCAGGTGTGAGCGTGGTGAGAGGTGTGCTGAGGCAGAAAACGGAAAATCCTTGGCTTTGCCCCACACGTCTTTTTATGTACGATTGCATTATTTCAACAGTATTTCTGGCTTTCTGTGTACAGCTGCATTTCACGCAGGGGCTCGTATGTTGGATTTGGCTGGTCTGTGGTTGAGGTTTGTGGTTTTAGTTTTAGCTTTTTACAATAAGAGGTGGTATCTAGAGGGATTGGTAATTGGTAGGTAGGCAAGGGTAGGCACTTTTTTCAATTCACTTGGATTGGCCATCCGTGGAATCTGCTGGGACTTTTTGGTGCTCACTGGATCAATTGTATAAACTGGATGGGTATGGTGCCTTTGCTGAGTCTACTGCAGATGCCAATGAGGCTGTGGGAAACAAGAGGTAGTACCTCTTTTTGCCGTTCACCATCTAGACCGACAGGCCACCCTCTATCTGTAGTGTCTGCTGACAGCACCTAATATTGCCACCCAAGGACATCCCTGCTGATTGCAACACTCCATTGGGGCCCCACAGAGAGGGAAGCGACCTTTCAAGAAAATAAATCCGAGATACTAAATTCATGATCCGAGGTACTAATTTAATGTATTGTTGAATGTTTCCCGTGGCTCCAAATTACTTAGGCACTTGGATTGGCCATATGTGAATCTGCTGAGACTTTTTGGTGTTCATTGGATCAATTGGATTATCCGGACCGTGTGTTTACTGAGTCTGCTGCCGCCACTGGATATTGTTATGCTAAACAGAGCAACATAGGCTAAGCTATTATCGAGTAAGAAGTAATTACCAGATTATGGCACTAGAGTCTAAGGTCGCCATGGCGGCGTGCATCGATTGCGTTCAGAGTATTTCGCTGATCCATGGTCCCTGTCATGTAGGCTACTAGGAGTTCACCTTAACTGGCATTATCCTTGTGGCATGAGAACTAATGACGAGTTCAGCACACCCTCTCACATGGATGATCCCACTCCGGATTGTTTATTTCCCAATTCTATGCCATTTGTCTAATCTTTTTGATGCCATTTGTCTAATCTTTTTGATGCCATTTGTCTAATCTTTTTGTAGCCGTTTCTGCCATCTGTTCTGCAATTTTATTTTTTGTATTTGCATCCTTCTACATTGCTGTTTGGATTTTTTTTTTTTTTGTAGTAAACGACGACGACGAGAACACCTCCACCATGGTGGCCGAAACCGCTCCTAGCTACCACGCCACCGCCAGCCATCGCCATCGCCTGCCATTGCAGGGAAATCCTCCCCACACCATCTCCAACCATCGTCGCAACTTTCGCCGCAATCGTCGCGGTGGTTCTCTCCAACTGGACCACACGCGTTTCAAAATTCGCGGCGCGACGAAGAC
>JALLOX010000074.1:0-19602 GCA_036939695.1 Thalassiosira ordinaria | reverse complement strand
CAAAAGCAAGGCGGAACAATCCTCCGACTTCGTCTGGCCACACATGAAGGAGCGCTTGCATTTTCGGCAAAGGGATATGGCAGAAGTCCCTCCTGTTAGATGTATAACTTTCATAGAATGTGCTGACAACTAAAGTCAAGACAGAAGATTTTAGCAACAACCAAAATAACTCATTGCTCTTGTCTCAACTCTGTCATCTATCTGCCTGTCAAACATTCACAGAGTGGAGTGCCTCGAATTGTGCCCCAGGGGGGGCACAATTCTCTACCCTAGCCTCAAATTGGAGGGGGCACAACTTTACCTTTACTCATAAGCCAGTGCTAGCTACAAGAGTTGAGGGGGCACAATTATCCACCCTACTCTGGCGCCACAGATGGGGGACACAAGCCGAGTTTCGGGGGGCACAATTCTAAATTCGAGGTACTCCTTGTAAAAAATGGAAACAAAAAGATCCAAAAAGCGTATGATCATGTAGGAATCAGTAAGTGATTGCGCGCGCCCCACAGGCCGCAGGTGATCAAAACAGAGATCAACCAAAATCCTCCCAAAGCACCAGCCCGCCCAACAGCCCGACGCCCAACACACCGGTTGCAGTAGCAGGTTGCACCGATGACGCCTGGAAACATCATCATGGCAGTAGCGCAGCATTCAGAATCAGTTCACCCCCAAGAAAAGTAGAACGGCCCTTAGAGATGCAATAGACGATGAATGATCATACTGACAATGGCGTTCCATCAACGCACGGATTTGGTCAACGCCTGAGATGTGAGATCCAAGAACAAGCAAGTGATGCAAAGGTGAGACTATTCCAGTTCCATTGCGACTCTGTGTTGACTTTTCACGCGGATTTCGTAAATCTTCTCCCCCCTACCTCTTGCTTATGATCATTGTTGTATTTTTCTGGGAAAGGATGTTAACTTCAACAATAATCATGACATCAACAACAACTTGACAAACAATCCAAACTTGCAACATCTTGGTTCTGCCATGGCAACGAGCTCATACCAAAATAACGACCCCGCCACCGCTCAACATGGGAACGCGTCGTTTGATGGCACGCATGGACTCATGCTATTGACAAAAGCTACGCGACCCGACCTTTCCATGAATGAAGACCAGCCAGATCAACAAGGATACAATATGCCTGACGAGGGCATGAATGTACATGCGCGTGATTCGAACGCTCATGCTCATGCTGTCTCTCAAATGAAACCATTTTCCGAGACCACTCTGCCCCAGGATTATATGGCTCCAAGTCAGCAATATGATTTCTCATCGTTCCAACAGGGCAACCTTCAGAAGAACGAAGGGATAGGGTTCGGTATGGGTGATACGAACGCTAACGCCGCCTCTCCATATGCCCCTCAAATGAATATGCCAGCTGAAGCAACTCAGCACAATGTGTCGAATATTTCGACTCAGGAGCAATTTAATGCATCTACTCAACAAGGCAACAATTGGCGGTATGAAAGCACGGGGGCAAACTCCTCATTTGGTGTACCTTCTTATCAGATGAACTCACTGACTGCAGCCAATCAGTCTTATACTCCCATGGCTGCAACACAGGGGCAAACGGCAACTCAACAAGGCATGTGGCAGAACAATGGCATGGATACGAACGCCTCAGCATGGAATGCAGGGAACTATGGCTCACAATCCACGTCCGTGCGTCATACTGACAATACTGCAACACATCCTGCCCCTCCCATGAAGAAAAGGCTGATTGAGGCTGGAGCCTTTATGCATATGGATTCGCATGAAGACCAGTTCAATCAAGCTGCAACAAAAAATGTAAGACCAGATGGAAATTTGGATGGGATGAAACAAGCGGGCAGCAGCCCATTTGAAGATGTTTTCACCAAGGCACATGCTTCAAATTCAGTAGAAAATCATGCCGAGAACACCGAGTCACTATCACTAGCCAAACAGGAAATGTTGGGCCGGTTAAGCAAGGAAACGCATTCCTTTGATAGTGAAGATGAAGGAAGCGCTAAGCTAGGCTCTGGGAAGAACTCACCGGTATCTTTACCTAAAGACTTTGACGACAAAGACAACCCTTCTGATTTTGAGCCAGCAACTGAAGCACAGTTTGGCGGGGAAGACACTGCAATGGAGACCTCATCTCCTACATCAAATAATGCTGATATGGGGAAAAAGTTGGAAACACAGCAGCCAGCTCTAGATCAAGGGAGCGCTGAGCCAAGCCTTGGGACAGACTCAGCAGCAGCTGCAGAAGAGGTTGATGGCAAAGACAAGCCATCTGATCTTGAGCTAGCAACTGGAGCACAGTTTGGCGGGGAAGACACTGCAATGGAGACCTCATCTCCTACATCAAATAATGCTGATATTGAGGGCAGTTTGGAAACACAGGGGCTGGCTCTAGATGAAGGGTGCGCTAAGCCAAACCTTGGGACAGACTCAACAGATGCTGCAGAAGAGGCTGATGGCAAAGACAAGCCATCTGGTGCTGAGCAAGTAATTGAATCACAATTTGGTGGGGAAGACACTGCAATGGAGACCTCATCTCCTACATCAAATAATACTGATATGGAGTGCAGTTTGGAAACGCAGCAGCCAGCTCTAGAAGAAGGGAGCGCTAAGCCAAACCTCGGGACAGACTCAGCAGATGCTGCAGAAGAGGCTGATGGCAACGATAAGGCATCTGGTCTTGAGCTAGCAGCTGAAACGCAACTCGGGGAGGAAGACCCAGATGTATGTACTAGGATGGAGACCTCATCTCCTACTTCAAATAATGCTGATATTGAGGGCAGTTTGGTAACTCAGGGGCTGGCTTTAGATGATGGGAGCGCTGAGCCAAGCCGTGGGTCAGATTCGCCAGCAGTAGCACCAGATGAGTCTGGTGACAACAATGAGCCCTGTGATGCTGAACCATCAGCTGAAACACAATTTGGTGGGGAAGACACTATAATGGAGACCTCATCTCCTAATTCAAAAGATGCTGATAATGATGACGAAAGCGCTAAGCCAGGCGCTACGGCAGATTCAACCATGTTTGCACCAGCGGAGTCAGATCATGAAGCAGGGCCTTGTGATGCTGAGCCAGCAACCGAAACACAGGTTGGAGGGGAAGACTCTTTAATGGAGAACTTATCTCATACTTCAAATAGTGCGGATATGGAGAGAAGTTCGGAAAGGGAGCAGCTGGGTCTTAGTGAAAGCGCTAAGCCAAGCCTTGAACCAGACTTACAAGGAGTTGAACTGGAGGAGGATGAGGAGTCTGATGACAAAGGAGTGCCACGTGATGCCGATCCAGCAGGCGAAACACAGTTTTCAGGGGAAGGAATTGCAATGGAGAAATCAGATCCCACATTAACACATCTTTTGGGGGAAGGTTGCAGCCAGAAAACAGGGAGTGCTGATTTAAGCCTTGGGGCAGACTCTGCAGCCGCTGCAACAGAGGAGGCCGATGGCAAATATGCCTCATCTGATATTGAGCCAGCAGATGAAACACTGGTTGGAGGAGGTGATAGTGGTCAGGATATCGTGTTCGCTCCACAAGCAAATTCTGTTGAGGAAAGTTTGACCCAAGCTGTAGGTGATGTTAATACTGAGTCAAATTCAAACGACTTGGCAACGGGTGAGAACGACAAGCCAGTTGATAATGAGCCAGTAGATGAAGAAACAGATGAAAGACAAGTGGAGAGCGCCCTTGAGCCAGAATCAAATATCATAGCCGGGGAAAACTTGGTTGCTGAAGAACAGCCAGTTGAGGCGGATACAGATAACGTGTTACCAGCTGCACCTGAACCAGTAGACGGAATGCCGGGTGCGTCTCAAGAGAAAGCTAACACTGATGGTGTGAAACATAACCCTGGAGCTGAAACCGAGGGCAACGGCACGCCAAGTGTTGATGAAGACTCGCCAGCAACGCCCGCTGATGATACGTCCGTTGTAGAAAAATGCATGGCAACTGATAATGAGCGAATACATTATATGCCATTTGGAGGAGAAGAACACACAATGGATGTTGAAGCCCCACCAGAGGAGAATGTTACAGGTGAATCGAAACTGAGCCATGAAGCCGCAAACAAAGACCAGAACAAGCCACATTTTGATGGAGACTCACTTGTATCACCTGCTAATGATATGCCAGTAGCTGGGGAAGAATGTATGTTAGATAACACAGCCTCTCCAGAAATGAATGTCTTGGCTATGAAAAGTTTGGGGGAAGACACACAGCCAGTTCTACCAGTAGATAAGGGTAAGGGCGAGCCAAATATCAGCACCATTTCAACAGCTGCTGCACCAGTGAGCATGGCAGCGGTCACGACGAGCACGGGCATGGCAAGCACCACAGTAAAGAAGAGGCGGAATATTCTCAAGATGAAACGGGGCGTTGATCCTCCCAAGAAACCTTCTACTGCTGCTGATGCGGCTACTTCTTCAGGGGGAGCGGCTCCATCTTCACAGCAGGGGGGTCCATTTTCAGGGCCAGCCTCAGAAGCAGATAAAGAACCAGAAGATGAGATGCATGTTGAAGAGAATAAATTGGAGGGTGATCCTATCATGGGAGCTCAGACTGGAGAAACAGTGAGTGGGAAAATGCAGGACACTGAAAAAGTAATCGATGAAGGCAGTGCACAAGCAAAAGATGATTCCTCAACTGGATCACGAGAGCCTGATGGTGAAGCAGACGATGATAGTTTTTCCGGGAGAGCGGTTGAGATCCCTTTAATTGGCCTGGATCATGATATGGAATGCATACCTGTCAGTCAGAGATTTGAAGACAAATCAGATGCTGGGTCATCAGCTAATATGGAAGAAGCAAGCATCACGGAGGATCAAAAAATGGACGGGAAAAAGAAAGCTGCAGAGACCTCAGTATCTGAAGGAGTAGTGGGCGCAACGGTGACTTCTATTGTTGAAAGTACTGAATCCAACAAATCAGGACAAAACGCGCTTGAACCCTCATCAATAGCAAAAGGAGGAGAACGCAAGCCACCTCCACCAGCAGTATTGCCTTCAACAGGAGTTGTTTGCCTCCGTGGTACCTTGACAAGATCTGATGGAGTGGACAAAATAACTGGAGTCTGGGCTTTGGGGCTTGATACATTGGCAGATGGACTTGATTTTGAGTACGAACTCAAATGCAGCAATGAAGTGTGTGAATTTCCAATGTCTGGCGCATACCCTGGCTGGTTTGAGCTAAATGCTGAGAATGCGACGGGCGATGAACAGAGTAAGGTCAAGAGCCCTGAAAAAGATGTAGAACTGAAATTTGTTAAGAACTCAGAGGGATATCACAACGTTGAAGGCAGTGGAAGTAATATCTTTGGAAGTTATTCAATAGTTGGGACTCTCACGGAAGATGGAGTAATTACTATGTGCCGTCAGTTCAAGCCGAAGCCAAAAAGGACAAAGAAAAAGGCATCCCGGAGGTCACGAACTTCAATCTCAGGAAGGAAGAGAGGAAGGACATCCAAGAGTCTCTCTCCTGGGCCCCTGACCCCAACCAGTGGCACCCCTGCAAAGAAGAGGAGGAAGAAGGCGGGTGGCCACCGTGACTCTGGGAAGCGGTACGGGATTGGAAAACCTGGCCTTCTTTGTGATTGCTGCTTCTTTGAGGAAGACACAGAAGGAGACCAGACCCCCTTCATCAAATGTTTATATTGTGGCCTTGTGGCGCACTCAGCTTGTTATCCTCCCATAAGTACTGTCTCATCAAAGGGAGACTTTCTTTGTGATGTTTGCTCTGTCTATTTTCACCCGTCTGTGAATAAAGGAGCGCGGAAGAAGCATGCTAATGATGGAAATATCCCAACACCAGAACCATTGGCAGAAGATATTGAAGCTAAACATGATGGGCGGGTCCATGAGACAGTCTACTGTCAGCTTTGTAAGTAGTCAACGCCTCTTGATTTGTGGACCACTTTTTTGTATGCCAGGCCTAACACTTTCAGATCCTTCTTAATCTAGGTGCTCGGAGCGATGTAAGAGGCGGAATGAAGCCTACAGACTGCGACTCATGGGTGCACCTTGCTTGCCTCATGTCCACTGAAAATGCCTTCTTTGATGACAAGACTGCCGTTCATGTTCAAGGAGCGCTGAAGAAGAATAGGACCGAACTATTGAAATACAAAAAGGTGAGCAAAAAAGATGACTATACTCATACATGATTGTACATGCAAATATCCAACCAACATGCATCTGCCCGCAACTCTACCGTGCAGGATAATGGCACAAAGCCAAAGTGCGAAGAGTGTGGTGGGCAGAGTGGAATGCTTTTGAAATGCAAGCATGCAGGCTGTGAACTATACCTACATGCTTTATGTGCAGAGATACTGGACAGATATCGTGTTGTTGAAAATAATGGCACAAGGGATATTCTATCATACAAATGCACTCTTCATTCGTATGAAGGTGTTGATGCCTGTGGTGTTTGCAAGCTTAGTAATAAGCAAAGTGAAATGTTGGAGTGTGAGAAGTGTTATCAAGGCTATCACATGGCTTGTTTGACACCGCCACTGACTGAAATTCCGGAGGGGGATTGGTTCTGTAATGATTGTGTCGGCTCTTAGGGAACAGTAGCCAGTCAATGATGATGCACTTGATGATACGCCACTGTTATAAAATGCAGGGATGGATTTCTAGTTTGTTTGTGGGTTGCCTGTAAAGGCAGGTTGGATAGGGGGGGGGGGGGGGGGTGGTGGGGGTTACTATTGGATGGCTTTTCTGTTTGGAAATTGAAAGCCAGGGGTTCATAAGTACTTGTTAAGATTTCATTTATTTTACCACAGTATAGAAGTTACTGTGGATAAGAATTTTATCTAATCATTTGTTTGCAATGCTCTACGCAGCTCTAGCTTCAAGAAGCACTCAAGTTCTAATTCAGATCCAAACGAGACAGCCCGATATCCTCCATGCTCACTCATTTGAGTCACACGCATGATATCACCGTTGATTCCAATATCGAGGCAAATCCCTCGAAAGAGAAATGCAAACCGAGAGTGGGAATCAAACAGTGCAAGTGGAAGCCATTCTACAACAATTTTATCATTGCATTTCATTTCTGATTGAAGCCAAAGCGTCAGCCTCTATGCCCAAACGACGGCGTTGTGACGTGATTTCAAGGCAAATTTTAGGGCTTGACAGAATGAGCACAAAGAAAATATGGCACATATCAGAAGATGACAACTCACCTTCAATACCATGCGCACTTTCTTCTCAAAAATAAATTTGCAGCCCAAGCCTACACAGCTTTGCAAGATATGAGGGGATGGGGTCTTAACTTCCTTCTTTGTTCTAGCAAATCCCATCGCAGGCTTTTCATCCTTTTTATCTAACACAGTTGTATTATTTCTCACCCGTGTCATCATGCAGTGTTCGTGATATAAAGATTGAGAGTGAAGTAATAGAGCTCGGCACAGTGTTCTGAGTTGAGCGGGGCTCTGTGAGCCACTGGTTGTTTCTTTTTCGCCATTTCCAGTAATATCTCGTTGTTTGGTGGTCACACTGCCTGCACTAGAAGCCCCATCTGAGCCAGCTGCAGCTGCAGTCCCAGCTTCAATCAATTTGACTGTCAGCGAGTATTCATCATCTAATTGAACTTTGACCTCTCCCTCGTGGCAATGGATCACGCAGAGTAATCTAGTATCGCCGATTCGGCTCGTATCTTCTCCTGCCATCACAGATGGCGGAGGCAAGAATGATTCCTCCATCTCACTTGATAACCATGTAACTGATTGCTGTCTTTGTTGTGACATTGAGGCAGCCGTAGCACCACCAATGTTGGAATGTTGTGTAGAGGAGGATGGAATGATTTCAGCTCTCATTGATTCAAATAGGGAAGCACAAAACAGAGAGTGCTGAAGAGCCTCGATGACGCGTTCATCTGGATGCAAATGTCGTTTGTCATCCGACTTATTGTCCCCATTGGTTGTTGATGATATAAAGGAAGATGACAACGTGGCTCGCTCAACAAAGCCAGTAGATGGCTTCTCAATCTCAAATAACAACGTTAACAGCGGCACTTTGTCTGGATCAAAATCAAGATCTATCTTTCCCAGTGTCGGATCGGCTATTGCAAATGGCTCCGCTTTTGTTTTGCATGGTTCTGTACCAGCTGAAGTTGATGATTGCCCTTTTGTTTTAGTCTCGGAGCTATCTCCATTTACCTTCATTTTGATGTCAGTTGTGGGATTGGAATTCCCATTCTCTTGATCATCATCCACCCTCTTCAAACCATCCTTAACCTCCGTAATAGTCTTTCTGAACGAACGTATATCTGATGAAACATCATAATCATCATCCAGCTCCATAGTAGCAAATCTCGGAACACGCCGTGCAATCCTTCCAAGTGATGAATTATTACTGTCTGAGGCATTGGCGCGGCTACCCCCTCCCAAACGATCCCTATCATACACTTCCACATCGACCGCCACCACCTCCCTCGGTCTCACCGGTCCAACGGTCCGCGTTCCATGCTCGGGCGCTACAAGACGCCATCGCTTTCGCAATGTTTGTAACCGAGTGTCAAGGATGCGCATCACGGAGACAGACGAGGATAATCGTTTCTCATGTCGAGAGAGTACTGTGGAGGCATTGTTGTATTGGGATTCACGCCTTCCGAGTACATATTTGGAACGTAGGCGTTGATCAAGCAATATGGATTCGTCCACATCTGCAGGGTTCACTGTACCGTTCGCCCCATCTACGCCATCACCATCTTTCCCTTTATCATCTCCCCCTGCTTCGGATGCACTATCTTTCTTGGCCGAGCCCACTCGTTGATTGACAACATTGGAGAGACTAAAGTATTCTCCTCCGAGAACTAATCCACCCAAATTGATTGATTTGCTCAGCTCATCCATTCCCTTGGCACGTAATCTCGCCGAGGCAATTGCAAGGGGATGAACGAATGGTGCATCTGTAGATTTTTTCTTCCGTTTTCCATCTCTAGCCGATGAAGCTTCTGAAGATGAGGCAGCATCATCACCATCCTTTTGTCGCTTTTTGGCACTCGTTTTACTGCCGCCTTTCTCCTTTGTCTCTCCGTCGACGGAAATGAGATGATGCACCGCCACGGCTCGTTCGAAGAATGCAGAGCGCTCCACTGCCGATGGTGGAGGCAATTGTATGAATCTTCCGTCGGCTAAAATGTGGGAGGGTGGGACGATGTGGCTGAGGAGGAAATCGCTGTCGTCGGATTGTTCATTGCCATCGCCGCCCACGCCAACGCCAATAATTTTTGCGGGGGGTTGGTTGTCCTGCTCTTCTTTGAGAGAGGCTGCATTAGCAGCGCCGTTAGCGGCGCCATTAGTTTCACCCTCTGCACTCATGCTAATGGCATTGCTGTTATTCCAGAAATAAGTCTAGACGGAAGCAGATTGCAGCCGAGCGTCTCCCCTTCTCAAACGAACGTCTACTGCTCTGACGTCAGCCAGCTGGATTTAATGCGGATAGCGATGTTCCACAGCGGACCGGCGGACCCACCGAAGCGTGAGCGAATAGGATGGGAGGAGAAGCACGGCGGCGACTGCTGGACGGGTGGAGGCGGAGGCGAATCGTCCCCTGGATAGCGGCAGATTGGAGATAGTGGCGGAGCCAGCGGCAGCGGTGGCGAGTCTAGAGCGGAGTGCCGCGGGCGCGGCGCGAACTCGAACCTCGAACCTCCAACAGACTGAGGGGGAAATCCCATTTTTATGTTCCCCTCTTTTATCAAAAGCAGGTATGAGTACGATATTTTGTAGTAAAATAAAGAGGGCATGTAGGTATGCCTTCTAGTCTCCCCGCAAAATCACCATGGCCACAAATCTCAAATCTCAAATCTCAAATCTCCACAAATTGAGGAGATCTGAGATCTGAGATCTTTGATGTCAAGAACGGCCCAGTCTACTGCTACCATCAACGGTGATAAACAGAATGGAAGAAGTTAAATGGACCGACGATACCATCCGATGGGAGGGTGGCCTTCATGTAAAAGTGGGAGCCGATGAAGAGGGCGACAAAGAGTCGAGTGACGAGGAGGACTATGTGGTCGATCCATTCAAGTGAGATTGCAGAATTATTTGCATGTCATTGATCAATAGTGTCTGATAGATGAGCTACGAGCATGGCATCATGCTCTCCTACCTTCTGCTAGCCTTTGCCAGCTCCACTTTTTTCTATGGTCTTTCAGAATTGCGTCATATCTGAAATATGAAGTAATATCTCTCATTGTGTGCATGATGTGTCCTTATACTTCTCCTTTACTCTCATATTCGTAGAGATCCTGATCCATTCGAGCTATTTTCCTTCGAATTCGAGCGACCAGAGAATGACAGCACAACAGCATTCAATGAAAAAGATAGCAATAAAACAATAGAGATTCAAATACGCGGCTACAAAAAAGATGCAGACGAAGTATGGCAATCCACCGGCCTCACACTCTGGCGCGCCTCAGACTACCTATGCCAATATCAAGTGGAAAATCTTCACCTATTTGAGAATAAACGTACATTAGAACTCGGAGCAGGCCTTGGCTTGAATGGAATACTGGCTTGGAGGAGTACTGCATCTTGTTCCAAGTCAGAAGTATGTATAACAGATGGGGATAGTGATGCATTGGTACATTTGAGAGAAAATGTGGAGAGGAACCGAAATAGTGAAGAGGATGTTGGTAGAGTGTCATGCCATCAGTTGATTTGGGGAAAGCAATCTTCGGAGCAGTTCTTATCGTGTGTTGCAAATGATCAAAAGTATGATGTCATACTGGCATCAGATATCATCTATTCTCCAGTCATCGTTGAGCCGTTATGGGAAACAGTCACAACGCTGCTGAAGAAACCTGTGGATGGTGAAGAGGAGGGAGGCGTGTTTGTCATGGCGTATGCTAGGAGAAAGGTGCCCGTGAGTATTGGGTTGGTTTGTGAGAAGGCAGTAGAAAATGGGTTTGTGTATGAACTGGTAAAGGAGGACAAGGAGGATGGCATTTGGGTGTACACGTTTCGTTTCAGGTAGGAGAAAGTGGTGTACTAACAGACCAGAGTTGCAAGACAATGTGCACAAAGCCACCGGCAGATAGGCAGGAGTAGTACCATAGTTTGCCACAAATATTCTCACTAAGCAAGCCATCCAGTGACTCGACCACTCTGCCAACCAATGGGGATGTTGGTCCCGCTTGAGTTACCAGCACCTATCCATGACCTATCATATGTCATATGTCTATGGCACTGATCAATACTTATCAACACTCAAGAAACAACAACTGAAACTAGTTGTCTACACAACAAAATAATGTCTTTCTCGCCCGTTTCTCTTGATTGTCTCTCTCGCTAATAACCAACAACTTAGCACTTGAACTTTCTTTGACGCTGACTCGCCGATTTTTGCTAACGGATTCCAGTCGCACGCTGAGTCGCACTATGCATCTCTCTCGTTAATGCGGTGTCATGATGTGTCATCAACTAATGGCAAAAGATCCTCACTTTTTTTCCAAAGCTGTGCATACAACGTCCACATTCACAACCACCTATGACATCAAGCCAAAGCCTCAAATCAACAAGATGGCGCTCCAATGGAACTATGGCTACGCCAATCAAGCAAACATGATGCTTCAAAACTCATTCCGCAATATTTCATGTGATGCGATTCGAGCTATTCTTCTCTCCTCTAAGCACAACTTCAGCGATGCCTATCGTTTGTTGGAAAACATTGAGCCGCACCGCAACACAATTGGCGGTGATGGCACAGGGAAAGGCTACTTTGAAGAGATTCCTTCTTCCATCAAAGTCTTTCTCAAGAGGAAACGCCCAAAAATTACATTTCAACTTACTGACCAGCAGCTTCGTGATGAGATCAACACCATATTGGAGCAGAACGACAAGGAGAATACTCAACCTTTCGTTATCAACCTCGTAGATGACACCCCCCCAAAGCCCCAAAAGGCCCCACTTGTCATTATTGACCTAGTAGACGCCAGCGATGATGATCTGGATGACGGTAATGCCGCAAAGGCTCAAGTCCCCGAGACAGAGTGTCTTTGTTGCTACGGCGAATATCCCTTGGCGGACATGATGGAATGCAAGGCTGGAAGCAAGCACTTCGTATGCAAGCAGTGTATCAACCACTTCGTGTCGGAGCAGTTGGATGGAAATGACAGTGTTAAGTTCAAATGCATTGTGGACCATGATTGCGTTCATGAATACTCGAACGTAATGCTTGACAAGGATGGAGTGCTGTCCCCAAGGCTTAAAGGACGCATGAATGATCGTGTTTTCCGTGAGATGGTGAAGCAAGCTGGACTTGGTGATGAATGGTAAGTCATCAAGTATTGAATGGTTGTGCACATATGCACAAGTCCAGTATACATGACATTTTATCCCTATTCTGTTTCGTGCTCCTTGTAGGACTTGCCCAAAATGCGCCTACATGGGCTTCATCGACCGGCAGTATCCTTGGATAGAGTGTGCTGAGTGCAGTGTCCAATACTGCACCAGCTGCAATGACATCTATCACAAAGGCAAAACGTGCGAGGATGCCCGCCAAGCAAAGGCGCGTCTCAAGGATCCCAAACACCGTGCACACGAAGCCATGTCTCAAGCATGCAAGCGCTTTTGTCCTCACTGCAACCAGGAGTATGTGAAGAGCGATGGCTGCAATAAGATCCGTTGCAAATGTGGCAAGCTCAGTTGTTACCTGTGCAGTGAAAAGGTAGAGGATTACTCACACTTTTGCAACCACAAACTTGCCAATGGTTCAACCAGTTGCCCTTGTCCAAAGACTTGTAGACTTTGGACGAGCACGGAAGCAATGGAGAAGATTGACCGGTCTAGGCGCCAGGAGGCAGGGCGCAATGTTCTTGCTGAAGCAGGTATCAATGACAAGAAAGACATTGACTCTATCCTCGCCTCTCCTCCAGCCAAAAAAGCTGCAGGTCGAGTTATGCCACCAACTGGAGTTGGCATATTGCGTGGAGCCAATCCACCTGACCGCAATGTCAACGGTCCACCAGTTATTGCTCCTAGAGCTATAATTGGATGGATCTTTGGGTTGTACTTTGTAGTCTTAGTGCTTTTTAATCTCTAGTGATAGAAACCAATGACAATGTTAGACATTATTCATTCTGCAGTGGTTTTTTTATGGAGATTAGATATTTATGTCTAAGATAAAAATAATCAGACCCTGATCAGATTCACTGGTCATACTCATCTGTTGGTCATACCTTATCTTGCCGGAACAAATATGGAACAGGTAGGTTTTGTCTCCCAGTCTAATCATCGATGTTTATCAATAGATTTCAGGTCACATTGTGGTCACATTCCTTCAGCCTAGTGCATTGATGCCGAATTCTCGCACCATCGCCTGGAACCGGTTGTGTACTTTCACGTTCACTTGTAAACATTTCTTCAGTTCATTATCTTAAGAAATCAACATGCTCATAGCCCCCCAAGATCAGGCAAAATGGTAAAGCGCTTTATGCATTTCATCGGGAAGATGTTCACATTACTATCTACTCTGTTCCGATGGACTTATGATCTTGCCAAAAAAGTGACTTCTTTCGTGCTTCGGGGACTTGAACTATTGAAAAGTGTTTGGTAAGTCATCTATTGAAAGGTTGCGCTGAAGCTCCACAAACCGCTTGTCTCACTTCTTTCTTTCCACATAGGGCCTGCCCGGAATGTTCCTATATGGGCTTCATCGACCCAGAGTATCCTTGGATAGAGTGTCCTCAGTGCAGTGTTCAGTATTGCCCTAGCTGCATTGATACCTATCATCCTGGCAAAACATGCGAGGATGCCCGTCAAGCAAAGGCTCGTCTCAAGGATCCCAAGGAACATGCACATGAAGCCTCATCTCCAGAACAACGTGTACATGATTCGAACCATCACGACCACTACGATGATGACCATTCCTTGGCGAGTTTTAGTACGATGAACACGGCTACCTTTCGTAGAGTACGGGCTCGTAGGCGCAAGGCAAAAGGAATCCTTCAGGACCCTCCGGGTGTAGTGTCGCCCTCATGAATTTTATCGTCTTCTTGGTGCATAATGTCTTGAAGGCTATTGGAGCTCAGAGAATGCATCTGTCAAAGCCTTTTAAGGCTGTATTCATTCTTGATGATCTGCTAAAGCAGTAACTCTAGGACATTAGTTGGAGAGCGCCACTTGGTCACTTCTGTGTAGACTTGTAATATTAATTTATCGAAAGGCCCTCCTAAAGTCGTCCACTCGCTGTCTCATCTGATTCAAATCAGCATTAACCTTTGCTGCCACATCAGACCCGCGCTCTTGAAGCGCTTGTATGTTTGCTGTCATTGTGGAGGAGTCTGTTCCAGCTCCCCCTTCACCAGCCTCTACACCCAGAACTTCCAACATGGCAGCATGCTCCGTGCGTGGAATACCCTTGAGGGTCATGATAGTTGTGAAGTCAGATGCCATAGCATTCGTATCCATGGAACAGTCCCATTGGGCACGGAACATATCCACAAGCATGTCCTTTGGAGATCCTACCAGCTTGAGCATGACCTCGAGCTTGCGAAATTCCTTGTTTACCATCTTTGTGTACATAGCTGGGGCAATAGTGGATCCTCCAGAAAGGTTGGTATTTGCATGATGGCGAGATGAGGAGGCTCCGGTGCCACTACCCAATGCTGTCTTCTTTTCAGCCTCCAGCACTGGAAGTTTGAGCAGGAGAGTTTTGATACTGTACACATCCAGGAGTAGTTGCTGAGTACCCGCTTCACTAATCCGCTTCAACCCCACCAGCGTCCGATAATATGTCAAAGCAAATGACAATGCAAACTTATCACAAAAGCTACGAAAGTAGGAAGATGGAATCAACTCCCTCGCTTGCACAACAAAGGGATGCATGGTGAGATGAATAGTGCGCACATATGATGACTCCTCTCCCACCATATCAAACGATGACCAATTAGTCCGGGAGATCTCCTTCAAGGGGGTGTCCAGACGTTGCTCTAACCCTGAGACCAGGACTCGTATGGACTTGGCAGTAACATCCTGGAAGGCACCCTGCTCTTCACTCATGTCAATCTTCTCTTTGTACTTCTCACCAATTTTGTCACGTATGAGATCTTCCAAGGCCTCAACAGTATCAGCACAATATTCACAAGTGTCAATAACATGGCATATTGTAACCTCTTCGCCAGTTGGGATGCGATAAACTGCCGCGGTAGCCTGCGATGATGAATGACCCCCAGCCCCGCTAGTCTGGATATTGGCCAATGCCATCTTGGCCACATTATGACTCAGTGGGGGTGGCAACTTCTTCTCCAGAACACCCGCATAGCTTCGCAATTTCTTTTGAAATGCACGCTGCAGCAAAAAGAAGGTCTTTTCCTTTGTAAGCGCTGTGCATCTTGTAATGCTATTCTTCATGTAGATAAAAAGATTGGTGGATGAGACAAAGACGGGTCGCTCTCCCCTTGTGTCAACAGTATCATCTAACGCTGCCTTGTGAAGCTGTTCGTCCATGCTACGCTCTTCTAACGCCACGTAGGGAGACATGTGATCGTCAAAGGTTGTTGATGCAATGCCAGCCAGAGGCGCCACTGGTCCCCCACTGGAACTGATGGCGGTCGAGGCACTCTCAAATCCTCCCATCCTCTTGCGCCGTTCATACTTAATCTTGATACCCTCGGCACTCTTGGCAGCCACAGCCCTACCATGCTCGTCAAACTCCAAATCATTCTCGCCATCCGCCTCCTCCATGTCCCTTTTTTCTTTGCCTCCCTGTCCTTCCCCCTCTTGCAATGGATCCATGAATCGTGTGCCAAAATCACGAGTCAACCAAGCTGTCATTTCCTTCTCAAAGAGAATGGTCTTCTGCAGCGCCTTGAGCAATGCAGTCACCGCCTTCTCACCCTCCGCCAAAGTCTTTTCACTGCTATTGTCAGGCCCATGTGAGGACTTATTCCCATGTGTCGACACACTCAACGAGCCAAACTTTGACTGCATGGACGATGAGACACTCGTGCTAACGCTGCTTTGGGCAGTGCTGTTGAAGGGAGGGATGCGAACGACATTCTTATTGTAATGCTTTTTCAGCACAAACTTTAGGTGCCTGGCGGTCATTTGCAAAAATTGGACTGTCATTCTGTATTGCACGTTCCATAGCCCAGGGAAGACGTGTGCGAATTGGTGTTGGAGAGAACGTAGCTTTGATCGGTACCACGCAAAGCGATTTTCCACCGTGTCAAGGGATGTTGGTTGGACGCTTTTGTTGCCACTGATATTGCTGTTCGAGTCATTCTTCTTGAACGATTTGCTACCAGCAGAGGTTGTTCCAGCCCTTGCTGACTTTTGTTTCCCCATGGCTGCTGCTGGAGATGGATTGTAGAGTTCCTCATACTCTTGCAAATGATCCGTAATAAAGTCACTAATGAACCGTTCCTTTGATTTGGGACCCAGTGCCTCCACGACAAGACAGGCATCGGCAAGAGTCTTTTGGACCATGGAAGATGGCGGTGGCACGGGCATATTCATTTGAATCTCCTCTCCTGCACTAAGTTGACCCTCCCCTCCCCCATTCTCATCATGTTCACTATCCATTGCAATCCTCATCTGCTGCTCATTCTGTTCCGCTTGAACACCCACCTCATGAAACAACTTCACAATCCCCTCCCAAAGCTGTCCCTTGATAACACCCACTGCATCCCGTACCTGTCTCATCTTTGGGACACTTTTCATATACCCATCAAAATGCCCCAATAATAACCGTGTCGCATCCACCAAATGCGCTGCGGCCTCATATCGAGGAATGGGCTGCTGCGGCGTGACCATGGCCGCCATTCTCAATTGTTCCGCGGCATGCAGTAGCATGTGAAGTCGTTTAAGGGCAGTGATGGTCCTTTGTAAGTGTCTCTTAGCATAATCGAGCCGTTTCATATCGCGTGTGATTTCCAACACGGCCACCTCGCTCTTTTGGGCTTGGGTTCGTACCTGTTGGATACGTTGGGCGAGTTGGAGGACGGCGTGGCGGGCGTGAATGACATCTTTGGCCAATGTGGGGGCGAGAGCTGCCTGATGTCGGAGAGTGGTGGAGAGCGTTTCATCGAGATGGGTTAGGCGTGATGAGATGGCCGATCGGAGGGAGGGGAGGGCGGTTATCAACTGCTGTTCCGTGTGGTAGTGTTGATTGAGGAAATCGATGGGGTCAAAGTTGTGCTCTTGCTGCTGCGGCTGCTGCTCGAGCTTGGTGGCGGATGATCCGCCGTCTCCCTTTTCTGCCGGACGACTAGCCACAACGGCGGCATAGCGGCTGTTGGCGCTGGTGGAAAAGGAGTCAAGGGCGTCTAACAATGATTCCGGATCCAACGTTGTCGTCGGTGCAGCCCCGGAAGTTGATGTGGCCGTTGACTCTACCGACGATGGCGCCCGGGATGGTAGCGACACCATCGTGGCGGAGGGCACGCTGGTGCTGCTTTGCAATGGCGGCAGGGACGCCATTGTTGCGCCAGTGTTGGGTTTGCCACCCCTCTTACCAGCGGCGGTCATGGCAAGGCAGAATGAATAAGAGCAACGGCAATGTGATACTATCGAGATGGGACCGGTGCATACAAATTGAGTGCATAACACTCAAGTAGACAACTATAAACACCGACTTATTGCTCCATTAGTAAAAATTCTTAAATGAAGTTCAAGCACACATTTGGTGGTAAGTATTTTCGCACTTTAGGTACAATGTTTGCACCGTTGTCCATCTTCACGCCCACCCCCACCCCTCTTCACTCTCTGCTCTCTGCAGCTGCAGACCCTACCAATCTCCTCACTCAGCCTCACTCACTCACCTTTCACCTCCCAGCGGCCAGCGGCCGGGCTGAAGCGGATCCTCTTGTACCTCCTGATTACCAAAGGCAGAAGCCTCTTTCACTCTCTTCGCGCTGGATAGAGCACGGACCTGTCGTCTGATGACCCAGCCATCGTTGTAGCCACAGTAGCCATGGTTGCACCACGTCTGCTGCTACTCATCGCAGGCTCCACGCCAATGCTTGTCGCGTTAGCCCTTCTTGAGGCAATCCTCATCACCATCATGTCTAGAAAATGTGAATCCCTAAAAGAAACATACGGAAGAGGGATTGATATTCCCGATACATGGTTCGGTATTACTCCTCCCCATAAGCTCTACGACTATCTAGAGGCGTTGGGACCAGAAGGACGAACTGCATACAAGGAAATCAATGCGCTAGATTTATTTCCTTATATTCCATGCTATGCAATCTTCTTTGGAGCATTGCTAGGTCGACTATGCCAATCAACTGGGCAATCAACAAACATATCTTGGATCTTTCCCATAATCATGTTCTTTGACATTATTGAATCCTCCATTATTGGCTATGCAACTCGGCAGTATCCAGAGCATTTGGGCACTCTGATTTTGATGATAGCGTCAATTGCCAACCAAATGAAATGGCTGGGTATATATTTGGGATTAGTTGCTTTAGTTGCTTTGGCAACGCTGTTTATCAGAAAATCTTTATTTGATACCAAGAGACAGCATCAAAGCTGAACCTGCCATCAAGAAGTAATGGTGTGATACAAATGTATGTTGAAGCCACAAGGAGAAAGATACACGCAAAAGAACTTCTTGCTTGGAAAGACTGGTGGATGTTTTCTGACTTGAGCCTATGCACGGTGGATATCCAGTCACATTCTTTCAGCCTCAATAGCTCAACAGGCGTCGATATTTTCCAACTGAAAGGTGGTCCTTCGCTGATTATCAACTGATTTCCGGTCGCATTCCTGCAGCTTGAGACGGAACCACACGCTCATTGACCACGCCGATGAAAGCATGCTTCAGGCTCATAATATTACAATACATGCTGTACGCAACACGCCGATGATATCAAGCGAAGCACCAATCCTTTAACAAGATGTCCTTCCAAGGGAACAATGGTTACTTTAATCAAGCAGGTTTGATGCTTCAAAACTCATTCCCCATGATTTCATGTGATGCTATTCGTGCCATTTTGCGCTTCTCCGAATGCAAGTTCACCAGTGCCTATCACTTGCTGACCAATATTGAGTCACACCGCAGCACCATTGATGGTGATGGCACAGGGAAAGGTTACTTTGAAGAGATTCCGTCTTATATCAAAGTATTTCTCAAGTGCAAGCGGCCGAAGAAGGTATTTCAGGTCACTAACCAGCGGCTTTGTGGCGAGATTGATGGCATTCCTGAGCTGAACACAAAAGAGAGTGGGTATATCTACGAAATTCCAAAACAAAAGGCTCCACCTGTCATCATTGACTTGATCAGCGATGACGAACTGGATGGTGATGATGCCGGAGAGTATGATCTTGTTCCAAGACAGAGAGTAGATGTTGAGCATGCTCCAGAGGCTCAAGTCCCTGAGACGGAGTGCCTTTGTTGCTACGGTGAATATCCCTTGGTAGACATGATGGAATGCAAGTCTGGAAGCGAGCACTTCGTATGCAAGCAGTGTATCAACCACTTCGTGTCGGAGCAGTTGGATGGAAATGATTGTGTTACATTCAAATGCATTGTCGACCATGATTGCGTACATGAATACTCGAACGTAATGCTTGACAAGGATGGAGTCCTGTCCCCAAGGCTTAAAGGAAGAATGGATGATCGTGTTTTCCGTGAAATGGTGAAGCAAGCTGGACTTGGTGATGAATGGTA
>JALLOX010000073.1:0-17394 GCA_036939695.1 Thalassiosira ordinaria | reverse complement strand
GGGTTAATCAACCCCGTAGCTGAAGCTAGGTATGTACCTAGCGAAATCAGAGTGACGGCAAGTTTTACATATATTTCGAACTTCGAACTTCGAGCTTGCTTGGGCATGCATCGGCCACCTTCGAGATTCAGCCGCCAGAGAGACCCTGCGCAGCTCTATCTCTAGCACTTGACCTTGACGGAATTGGTGTTCACGTCTCAGGTTCGAATTTTGAAGGGCTCAACCACCGGGCGGTGCCGCTACACCCATACGATAATATTAATGTCTACTGCCCTCCTCCCTATTCACTTGGACAGCTCGCGATCTCAGAGCGGAAAGAAGTAGCGAGACCGAGAGAGCATATCATCAGCGAGACCAACTGAACATCTCACAGACACCCTTTTCAGCGCCATTCCCCAAACTTCTTCTAAGGAAGCTCCGGCCCTGTACTTCCTCCCATTGATTCCATTGATTATCAACGCGCGATAGTTGAACTTGCACCGACGCTGGCAGGTGGTGAGTTGCTATTTTTGGTTCGATGCAAATCGTTGAATGATTTTTCCCATGCTAACAAGTTTGTACTCTTGATCTCTTGATATTTTCACACACAGAGCCGAATGAACTTACTCGGTGTCTTATGCCCATTAGGCATTGTAAAGACCATCTTTACAAGAGCTCTGCCAAAACTTTTTTTCCAACATACTCTCATTCCCAATTTTCTCATCTTCAACTAAAAGCTTAGGACTGAAGCTCTCTTGTACCCTCACACAGCGAATTGATTGTATAATTTTCTATTTGGGCGATCCTAATATATGACACAATGACGTCAATGGCAATCATTCCTCAAACAAACGTAAGGATTCTCGCCTAGCTGGTGCATAGTGTCGTTGAATATCAGCACTATTTTTTCTACTTGCATAATACACATTTTCCTTCTCTATCTTGTCATTCTCGCAGGACGTGTTATTCGGGAGAGGCCATGCAATCATACAACACCCAGGAAACCAGCACTTTCGAACTATTGTAGATTTGCGCAAGCAACAATTTCTCGAAGCACCCACGCGGAAGATAAAACGGGCCTTAGCCCGAGATATTGTGAACGAGATTCATAAGTTAGGAGGAAGATTTCTGATTGAAGAAACTAACCCGACTGGGACCAATGAGGAGAGCACACACAATGCTAAAAAGAATGATATTCATCCTCGAGTACTGGCCAAGGTTTGGGTAAGCGTGGACGAAGACAAAATAATGGCTAAGGTCATGCATCGGCTACGAGATAAGCCCAAGCAGCCCTCTCAGGAAGTAAAATCTGAGCCACGTCCACTAGCAGCTACATCTTCATTGAACAATAGCGAGGCTAGTCCAGATGAAGGTATGATCAGATCTTATGACAATTTGGGAAAGGCTTGTGATGATAATTGCAAACCAAATCCACTTGAAACTTTGGACGATGTGCAGTCATGGTCACAATCAGATATTGAGACAGATGAAATATCATTGTCGTCGAGTCCAGCATACGATGGCTCTACCGAATTAGATTTGTACTGTGATCAGCTGGTAGATGAATGTGACAGGATGCTAAATGAATGCGACAATGGAAATGAGGAGTTGAATTCTTTTTTGGCTGGTATAACCCCTTGCAATGGTGAAGTTGCAACTGAACACGTAATACATGAAGGAACAATGCGGCAATGGATCGAGAGATCCAAGCGGAAATACAATGCAGGTGATCTAGGGTATGTCAAATCAGCACTACCCATTGCTGTGAAAATGACTGAATGCCTCATTGAAGCAGAGAAGGATGAACATAGTGGTCAGGGCAACCCAATACCCCTGGCATCTATTACTGCGGCCAATGTTTTGGTTCGAGCCAAAGAATTGCCTCTCAACAAAGCAACCATTCTTGGGTCCGAGGGTGATGTATGCACTGATAGGTTGAATGTTTCTGAAAGCTCAGAAACAAAGGAATTTGTTGATTACGTGTCATTCATGAGTTGTATGGGAGACAATTCAAATGCTGGGGGGGTAATATCTCGATTGTCTGCATTGGGATTTGTGCTCTTCGAACTCTTTGCTGGAGAAGAGCCTCCGTTTGAGGGGGACACATCAAACCCTGACACATTGAATTTGATGTCTTTGAATTCCATCAACCTGAATAACGTTGAAGAGAGGTATATGCAACCGAGGAAGAAGTCCCAGCGATCAGTTGATGTGCATTCTAAATGCATTACCAGGTTGAACTGCACAGGAATCCCACAGTCAGTGTGTGCTTTGGTTGAAAATCTGCTAGACAGCAGCCAAGATTGCTCCTATTCTTCATTCACTGACTTGCTCTCCGATCTGCACTTGATGCTGGAAAAACCGTCACGATTTCTGGTCAACATACCAGTCAATCCCTTGCCCTTGTTGCTGATACCTGACGAGCTTTATGGGCGAGAAGAGGAAAAACAAAGGTTGGAGGAGTCGTTCAAGCAGAACATGGACGGAAATTGCAGAGGAGCCATCATCTCTGGCAAAGCTGGTGTAGGCAAATCCAAGCTTTGCTTTCATGTGAAAACGCTTGCAAACAAAGTCAACGGTTACTTTCTCTCTGCAAAGTTTGACCAGGCACAAGATTTGTACCCCTTAGCTACAGTTGGTTTTCTTTTCAATTCATTGTGCGACCTTCTTGCAAGAGATGCTACTGAAGCTCAATTGACAATAATCAGTGCCGAGCTTGAAAGTGCATTAGGAGTGCAAGCTGTTCTTCTCCTTGGAATTTGTCCCAACCTTGCAGAGTTGATGCCTTCGTGTTTGAAGCTTGGGAATTGTAACTGCATCGACGCCTTCATGAGTATGCAGTTTCTCCTTGGTGAATTATTACGTGTGGTGTCTCCTCATTGTAGACGAATAGTCTTCTTTCTAGACGACCTCCAATGGGCAGACAGCATGTCAATAAGATTGCTTGGAGGTCTGATGTCTTGCAATGACAACAAGTCAGTATTCTACATGTGCTCCTATCGGGACAATGAGGTAAATAAAAATAAGGAGTTCAATAGGTGGCTGAGCTTGGCATCCCTTCTCTGCCTGGAAAAGATCAATCTTGACAATATGAGTGTCGACAGTGTGAATCAGCTACTTTCTGATTCGCTTCACTGCAGTCCTCGCATCACCCGTCCCCTCTCGTCAGTTCTTCACCAGAAATCTGGAGGAGGCAATCCGTTTTTCTTGAAACAAATCATTGAATCATTGAAGGATAAAGGCTACATCTATTTTGAGTTGAGTTTTCCAAAGTGGGTCTGGCAAATGGACCGTATTATGGAGTTGGAGATATCGGATGATGTCGTCTCACTTTTGGTTGAAGAAATGCATAAGCTTGATGAAGATTTGCAATATGGATTGAAGGTTGCGTCTTGCATCGGATCCTCCGTGAAGTCTTCTGTTCTTGATATTCTTTCAAGGGATACTGGGAAAAATCTACACGACATTCTACATCGAATATCACAAAAGGGTTTCATCAATTTTGACGGCACTTCATTTAGCTGGCTCCATGATAAGGTCCAACAAGCAGCATATTATGAGCTAATGCCAGAGCAAGAACGTCATAAGAATCATGTTCGCTTCGGACTTGCTATATGTGCCCATACATTGGACACTAAAGCAGCGAAGAACAAGTCAGCAAATCATTTGAACTTTAGCAGTGGCTCCCTTGAACTGAACGGTAGTGTTGTTGAACATGATGACTTATTTTTCCTTGCTGTCAACCAGATCAACCGTGGTGGTTGCAACGTTTTGGAGGACTCCAACCAGAAGCTTATGGTCGCTACATTGAACCTGGAAGCCGGTGATCGCTCCATTGAGTTATTGGACTTCAGTAGTGCACTGAAGCTCTTTGAGCATGGTAAGCTGCAGCTTCATTCATTTGATACAATTCTTTATTTTCGTACAGTTTTGATCATTTACTCCATTTCTTTGTTATGGGCAAAGGGATATCATTTCTGGACAATGATAGTTGCTGGAACCAAAGTTATAGCTTGACTCTTGATTTGTATACTGGAGCCATGGAGACGGCATGCTCGCTCAATGATACAGCAGCAGTAAACAGACTCTCAAAAGAGGTGTTGTCCAATGCAAAAAGTGATGACAAGCTGAGCTGCCTCTATTGTGGGGTCAAGTCACTTCGAATGGCATTCAAGTTTATTGATGCAAAAAATGTTGCCGTCAAAATGCTAGAGCAGCTGGGAGAAAGGTTGCCACGTCCATCAAATGATGTTGGACTTGTCTCAGATATTCAGGCGATGACAGCGGTCCTTCAGAACATGTCAGACGATTCCATACTGAATCTCCATGAGATCAATCCAAAGAAAAGAGACTCTATCTTATTGAATCTTTATCATGACCTCAACGTTTTGTTTGGGATGAATGACACAACACTAGTTGCTGATATCAGTCTTAGAATGACTCAGATCACTTTGTCGAGTGGATTGTGCAGCCTCTCACCCCTCGCCTTTGCACATTTTGCAGCCCTCTTGGTCAGGCTCGAAAATTATGCGCTGGGCTACCGTTTGGGCACCCTATCACTCAGGCTTCTTGACAAAATTAATGCGCAACGGTATAAATCTTCGGTGATTGCTATCGTAGGATTTTTCGTATCATGGGTAGCGTAAGTTGGCGCCTGTGATGTGTTATTTTTGATTTACGGGGCAAAACCTCTGTTGCACTGACCAACCACCCATTGCATTATTTTCCCATTCTCAAGTGAACCCCTTCAGTCCATTGCTGAAACTCATTTACTTGGATTTAAGCATGGACTGAGAAATGGAGATGTGGTCTCAAAAGATCTCAACTACTCGTTTTACTTACAAACCAACTTCTTTGCTGGCCAACACTTGCATACTTGTAGAGACGAGAGCCGAGAGTTTGCACTTCAGCTAGTCGATCGTAAGCAGAAATTCTTGCTCGGCGGTTCCTGTTTGCTATATGTTCAGGCAGTGGCATTAATAAACGGTCTGGATTTCAAAGAAGAAGGGTGTGGTGTAGAGAAACTCCCTAGCTGGGATGCACTTGCTATCTCACGAACAGGTGCACACACCGACTTCTCCCGAGTTGTAAGTACTGTGACTTTTGGCTGTAGACTTCATGCAGTATCTCTGTTCTAAAGTTTATTCCATTCACTTTTCATTTGAAGTTCTTGGCCCACAAATACACAAGGTCATTCCTCTTTAGATTATACGATGACATGCCACAAGATAGATTGCTTGATGATGTACTGGAAAATAAGGTGCCATTGAGATCCATCTTCCATTACGGAATCTTGTTTGAAGGTCTAGTATCACTACAATTTGCACGCCAAACGAATAGAAATGAATTCAACAGGAAAGGAGATGCAGCACGGACTTTTTTTCGTAATCTGTCAAAACATAACAGGCAGAATTTCGAGAGTAAATACCTACTTCTAGAGGCAGAAATGATGTATACTTCTGGATGTCACACGCAGGCACCACAACTTTATGAAGCTGCAATCAGATCCGCTCATGAGCATAAGATTATCCACGAAGAAGCTATTGCTAGCGAACTTGCTGGAATGCACCTCCATGAAGTAGCACTTCAGGAAAATACGCTCTCATTGAAGGATCGGTCTCGATCATTTTTCTTGCATTCTATTGAATGCTACAAAAAGTGGGGCGCTTTTGCAATATCCAAACGAGTGGAAGATATGGTTGAAGAGAACTTCGGGTCTAACTTTGTTAAGTCTGGAGATGTTGACAGTTTGCTGTCATCAGTTTTTGCATCAAAAGAGGGATCTTCAAAGAAGCGCCAGGCATAAATTGAAATGTTAGACAGTAAGGAGTGATCAAACCTACAATCTCTAGATCCCCACCAACCCCATTTGTGCCTGCAGTCTCGATTTCATTTGTATGTTCCGAAAAGGACGGAATTTGCACGATATGCAATAGAATGAAATGTGGCTGATTTAGAAGACGAGATGATATGATTAAATGTTGCTGTATGGCAGATCATTTGCTACGTAATGCAACCGCAATAAGCCCAATGCATCGTATATCATTTGTTGCACACATTGACCCTTCGTTATTGTTATACATACTTGTTACATTCATACCAAACGGTGGAACTCACAAACACAAATATCCTTCTTCTGTCATCTTTTACGTCACTTTTGTCATCACAAAAACACAAATCTGAACAGACCTCACAATTTGTACATACTATCAAAGGTCTTCTTCTAGCTATCATACCGGCGAGGGTATCCCTTGCCTCGTGGTTGCTCTCGACGAGACTTTGATTTTTGACCTTTGTCACTTCGTAATCTCTCTTTAGCCAGGGAGACTTCAGATTCACGAAAAGCCTCCTCTAGAGAAGCATCTTCTTCAAACTTCTTTGAGAGCTTCTTTGACCTGAGACTTCGAGTAGCATTCTTATAGCCAAAATCAAGATCAGTTAGACCAGAGACATCACTTTGCATATCCTCTTCTACTGATTGAATCACTCCTCGGGATCCGTAGCGATCAGGCCTATTGTAGACTTTCTTCGCAACTCCATTATCAGCTGGGGCATATCGTGGAGCTGTTCTCTGTGCTGGTACAGCAGCAGGCACAGCCGGGACAGCATCGTCAGCTACTCCCAACCAAGCTCGCTCTAGGATATAGTCATCAGATTGTTTCATCTTGCGACGTCTGCGCCTCTCCTTCTTCTTCTTTTTCAAGGCCTTCACTTCCTTCTCGACCTCCTTCTTCACATAAACAAAGAAACGCTCGATGACTAAGGCGGCATGCTTCTCTTTCTTTTTCCACAACTCACTGCTCCACCAAAATTGCAACCGGGTCGCTGCATTTCTGACTCTGAGGGAATTGGCCGCAGCAGCAATTAAAATTGATACCATGCACTCGTTGTGACACTCCCTTCGAGCCAGGAAACGCCTGCATGAAGCTTGAATAATGGTTGCACATTCGTTCTGGAAGGCTTGCCAGGAGCGTTCTTGCCTGCCCCTAATTAGTGCTTGAACTTTGATCGCCTGAAAACAGTAAATCGTGAACGTAAATGAGTGAGGTGTCATGTACAAATAAGAAGCATTGTCATTCATCATGCGACGAAAACTCACCGCACAGTAGAGGATTGAGAAGTTGGTTGCCTGACAATATCCTCGCCAATATGCTTGAATTGTTGTAGCAGCCTTATTTTCATATCGCTTAATGAGGTATGTCGAAAAGAGGACAAATCCCCTCCAAGTACTTTGGATTGTAACAGCAGCATTTTGCCTCTTACGTTCCTTCGCGAGCTTGATTCTGTGCAGGAGCGGCTTGTACAGTTTCACAGCCACTCGACGGCGCCATAGACTCTGTTGCAACAAATCATCAATTGTAAGTTAGACCAGATACAAAATATTTACAAAAAAGCAAGACTATTCCCAGCCTAATCCAATCTCACCTGGATGACAATCACATTGACAATCGAAATCAGCATATGCACCTGGGCAGTATAAGATCTCCAACAACTCTGAATCTTAACAGCAGACCTTTCCAAATAATACTGCTCCTCGCAGGCATGTGCCCTCCAACGTGCCTGGATCTTAGTGGCTGCCATATACTGATGATATTGCTCCTCACACACATGTGACCTCCAACGTGCCTGGATCTTGGTAGCAGCCATGTACTGCTGATACTGCTCCTCACACACATGCCTTCTCCACTGCGCCTGGATCATCCTCGCTGCAATATAGTCCAAGTACTGCTCTTCACAGACATGTGCCCTCCACCGTGCCTGGATCCGCGTGGCTGCAATGTATTCCAACAACTGCATCTGTGCCGTGTGGCTCCTCCACCTTGCTTGAATCCTCGTTGCGGCAATATAGTGCAGCAGCCGCATTTGCGCCGAATGGCTCCTCCACCGCGCCTGGATTTTGGTGGCGCTAATATGTCGCACCAGCAAAGTGTGCATCGCCTTCTTCTCGCGGTAGAGCGACATGGCCTTAATAGAGCGCGCGAAGCACTGTAGGCGTATCGCAGCAATGATGCGTCTCGTTCTCCACCGGCGCACCACGCTCTGTACGATAATAATGTCAATAATGTCAAACTGATACGACATCTGTGCCAGGTACCGCCTCCAGTTGGCCTGTATGGCCACCGCACCGTAGTCCATCTCCTCAACAAGCTCTCTTGTCTTGATGCCGCGCCACCAGGACTGTATCGCAATGATGCTTGACAGCCGGTCTACTGCATCATTAATTGCAAGGTGCATTCGGACCACACTCTGAACTATGGTGATGCTGTACAAGTCCTCAAAGACGTGCATGGTGGCGAGGTAGCCACGAACGACGCGCTGGATCTGGGTGGCACAGTAGTGGTTGTCCTCGAGGGAGTCACGTGCGAACCAGCCGCGGAAGGAGGCTTGGATCTGGATGGCCGACCAGATAGCTATTTCCAGGTCACGCTCTGCCAGCCATCGACGTACGAACTGCAAGAGGAAAAGATGGCAGCCATGATCACAAAATAATGGCCAGGATAATTTTCATGAGTAAATCCTTGCCCATTCCAGGTATGCATAACAGATCAATCATATCCACTGTGCAAACTTACTGCCTGTATCGTCAAGACCGCGCACATTCTCTTGATGGCCACCTGACGCGCCAGGAACCTCCTAGCCTGAGTCTGGATGGGAATGGCCGCCGCCCATAGCAGACGCACACCAGCGCGTTGGATCGGGTCCTTGATTTGTCCCAGTCGGGATTCCATCTGCAAAGAACACACACAAGGATTGCAGTTAGTTGGGATTGTATGATATGAAAGATATAACAAATACATCAGACTCACCGAGTAGTAAGCAGGATTATCCACCACGCTAGGCGAAACTTTCTTCTTCCTGATGGTGCCCGATCCATACTTTGCCCTCTGCGGCGATGACTTAAGACTGCCTCGCGACTCCAGAGATCTGGTGGGGCTAACATTACCTGCGGTCGAGTTCGGGCGATCGCGTGTTGGCGACATTCGCCGGCGGCGGGCAATGGAGGAGGTTGTGGCGGGGTTGATCGCCTGCTGTTGCTGCGCCGTTCGAGGTGGAGTCTTTGCCACATTGGCGCCTCGTCCCGCCCTCGCCGGCGATGCTCCCATGCCGGTTCCACCTCCCTTACGGACCGGTGTGGGCTCCGCCGACGCTGGCACTGACTGCCTGCTTCTGGCCGTAGACTCAGTCGAGACCGGCGACGCATTGAACTGCTGCCTCCGCCCGCCACGCGAGCCTGCAGTTCCAGCGCTCTCGATAGAACGGGAGGAGGAGACGATGGAACGGTCCTTCGTCTTACTCTTGCCATCACGCGCAGGCGAGTCGTGAATGGAGCCGAGGCTGACGTTCGAGCTCTGGGACCTCCGCGCCCTAGAGTTGGCGTACTTGGACAGGATGCGCGACTTGGCAACAATGCGAGGCTCAGTATTCTGAGAGCCGTCGCCAGCATTGATACTGATATCCTTGCGTGCGCTGCCCCTACTTCCTCGGCTCTGGTCGTGGTCGTCGCGCTCATCCTCGCTCGACTCCATAGTGTCGAGACTCGCTAAAGGAGGATCGACGTCGGCATCCTCATTGTTGTTGGCCGCCGCGGCACGTTCTCGTCTCTCGCGCTGCCGTTGTTTAATTACCGAGCGCGGAGGGGTCCACGATGGCGGAAGCTTCTTCGTGCCGCTGGTGATTCCCGCGCCGCCAGAGCGTTGCCTGCCCTCGCGGCTTTGGTTCTCCTTTCCGCTGTCGGCTGCCGACTGTGCCGCGGATGCACTTTCCAACGTGACGTCTGTCGTGGGAGTCCTCCTGTCCGCCTCTGGACCATCTGACGAGGCTGATCCCTGGCTAGCTTTTCGCTCCTGCTGAGCTGGCGCTCCACTTTTGTCGATATCCTTCGTCGGGTTGGTCTCTTCCTCCTCTGGATCAGGCCTGGATTCGTTTCCAGCATTGGCCGTGTTCGAGCTAGTATGAACCGCATCCGCATTACTGTTCGCGGACGTATTAAGATTCGGCACAACCGAGCTCGCAAACGTGGGGTTGGTCACCTCGCTCATCTCACTGGCATCGTAGCTCATTGCATCGCTATTATCCGGCCCGTCCTTGAAGACGTGGTGCACGGCGCTGGTCTTCTTCGGGGTAAAGTCCACGGGAAGCATGGCGCTGGGCTCGCCCCACGAATCTGCACCCACGGCCATATCGAAGAAGGCGTCGGTGTCAATTCGCTCAACATCATTTGCGGTTGCCTTCCCTGACGCCCTGGTCGTTGGCGGAAGTTCCGGAAAGCCCTCACTCGATGTTGGGTCGGTGGGGAAGCCAAAGCCATCGTCCCCGCCGCCATCACCAAAGGGAGAGGACGCGAACGGGTCCGACTCGAAAAAGTCCGAGTTTGCCCAACCGTCGTCGTCCACCATGGCGGAATTGGAGAAGGGATCCTGTTCCTTTTTGGTGATTGTTGGAGACGCGGCGGCCTTTTGGTCTTGCGGCATGGGTGCCGACATGAGTGGAGGCGGCTTCCCCGGCGGTGGAGGCGGAGGGGGGGCATCGGGGCCTAGCTGTTGTGGCTGATGCGAAGATGTAGGAGGAGCGGCGGCCGCAGCTACAGCCACAGACGGTGTCGCTTCTCTTGGTACAATTTCTTCCTCGAACGGCTTTCCGGGCGACGCTTCCTCCACGGCTTCGTCGACAGAAGGCACGGGGTCGTCAAACAGATGGGAATCGTTGAGGGCAATGCCCTTCTTGGACGATTTCTTTTTGGACTGCCATTATTTACAATTGACATGCACACAAAAATGCAGTGAGGTATACGTCAGCGTGAGAGAAAAGATACAAAACAAACGGTATGACAGATCCAAAGAAACAAGAGGTAAGACAAACTCACCCCCGCCTTGCGAATTAACTTGGCAACACCAAAAATACTACTCTTCTTCCTCCCCGACGTAGACGTTTCCGGGCTCTGGTAGCCCTTTGGCGGTGTGCCCCCTGACCGTCCGAACGACTTTTTATCTGATCCACCGCGGGGAGTCGTGCCTCCTCCGCCACCGACAGAGCCTCGGCCTGCCTTTTTCTTCTTGCCAAACTGCTTGAACCGCGTGGATCGTGGTGTTTCCGTCGATATTTCCGAGGAGGCCCTGCTGCTTCCCGCTCCGCTGCTCGCCACCGCGGAGGAGACTGCCGAAACGGCCGATTCTTCGGTACGTGCTCGTTGGATTGTGGGTGGTTTGGATGTTGCAGTTCTGGCTGCTGGAGAGGGTGCTGCACTGACAGATGGTGCAATGTTGCTCTTCGGAAGAGACTGAGGACTCGTCGCCGGATCCTTTGGCGGAGTACCACCCTTTTGGACAGGAGACAACGCCCCACCACCACCGCTCTTGGCCCTCCTCTGCGCCGCCCGTTCCAACCTCCTCTGCGCCGCCGGACTCGGAATAGTATTAGTATTATTCGTCGGACTGGCACTATTGCTCGGCGAAGTCCTCGCCACCAACGCCGACGCAGCCTTGACATCCCCAAAGAACTCTCTTTCCGATGTGGGACTCAATCGTCCCCCAAACGCACCGGGGGGACTCCGTCCCTTCTTTTTTCCGCCTCCTCGTATCTGCGCCGTTGCCACCGTCGAAGTGGTAATATCTGTCCGTGCCCGACTGTTTTTGGAGGCGGCAGATCCAAAGCTTGCCACCCTTCCTACATCCTCCAACTCCTGAGGTTTCATCAATGCAGCGGCGGTATTCAAGGAATGTTCCATGGCCTTGCCAACCTCCTCCTTCTTCTTGGCACTTGAGACGAGTAGGTTGGAATAGTCCACATTCTTTGTTCCCGGGGAGGAAGGGGAGGAGCCTACGGCGTCAATGGTGCCGAGTCGGACATCGTCGACATTGTCCGCGACCATTTCGGACGAGTGGTACATTTCGAGTGCAGCCTGACGACGTCGGTCTGCGGCGGAGGTGGAGCTTACGGCGGAGGCGGCTCCACTTACAGCACTGACTCCACTGGCAGCAGCTACAGAGATGGCACCGGCACCACTCGCGGCAGCCGACCGTGCCAACGAAACCGCACTTCGCGCCGCCGAAACCGCCGATCCAGACGCAGCGCTCCTTGCGCCAAACGCGTCGCTAAACGCCTCGCTCTCCTCTTCCGAAGACCGCTGCAATTCAATCGGATCCGGCAACTCCTCTTGCATTCCCTCCATCTCATCCTCTTCATCGGCAGCATGCCACTCACCCTCCTCAATCCTTTCCATGGGATCTTCTACGAGCTCTTCACTCAATAACATGGCCTGTGCTACCTTTCGTCGACGTTCGGCAATTTCGGCGGATTTGGGCGTGATTGTGGAGGTGTACGTTCGTGTGGTCACTCCTGTGCCTCGGGTGGCATGGGAAGATTTGGAGGCGTTGGTCATTGCCACGGAAGGGGCGACAGTCTCAATCATTTTATCCTCCAATGCCACCGTCTCAATCATTTCATCATCACTATCACTCTCTTCGAATGGAGTGGGAGGCGCCTCCATGACGCGTTGAGCTGCCCTCTCCGCTTCAAGCTCCAATTCGTCCACCTCCTCTTCTCGTTCAGTGGCGGCACTCAATTCTCCCTCCTCAGTGTGAATACTATCCTCCTCCTCCTCCTCCTCAATGGCATTGTCACCACCACCTGTACCACCATCACCGCCTGCACTTCCCATGTCATTCTCCGAGTTTTCCGTACGAGCGCTCAATGCACTCTCCTCCCCCATGGACCGTGAATGCGGAACTGCGTACTGATCCAATTCCACTCCCTCCTGAGACTTATCGGTATTTTGCCGTTTCGTGAGAAATTGAGCCTGGGGCAGAAGTGACTTGTTGTTGTCGGAATTTCCCTTCCTCTCATCATTGACATTGTTCAAATTGTAGGGAGTGTTCAAATCATTATTGGCAGTACTCAACAAGGCATCCTCGCTCTCCACACCTCCATCCTCCTGATTTCCTCCTCCTCCAGCAGTAGTACTATCCTCCATTATGGTGCGTTTGACAGTCAATCGTACCTCCTCGGCAGCACGCGCTACCAATTCGGCAGCATGCCTCGGATCACGTACCGGAGTACCATTCACTGCAATTACTTCTGCTCCCTCGATACCCTCCCCACCACCACTCCCACCACTCACACCACCACCACTATTCCCATCTCTATTAGAGGAGGGAAGCCGATGCCTCCTGAAGATACTCTCGGGCAAAATTCGCGAAATCACGGCTACTTCCGGCTCCCGTGCCGATTTTCGCGTAAAGACTATCCCCACCTTGGCGTTTGGGCGTTTGAATGCTGTCAGTGTCGAAATACCTTCATCGGAGTTTGAGCGTCCGTATGTTCTTCCTCTGGAGGAATTGTTGGAGGGATTGTTGAGGTTGTTGGATTTGAGTGTAGCATCGGTATTACTCCTTCCGTACGCTGGTCTATTAGTATTACTTCCTGGAGTCTTGGGAGTTGGAACGTACACCCCTCCATTATTACCTCCACTAGTAGGTCTCAACCCTGGCGAATTGCGAAAGCTTCCAGGTGATTCTCTATTGGAGTCATTGCCAAACGAAGTGTCCAATGGGGTCAGGCTCAAATTACTGCCGACTCGTTGGCGTAATGAGGGGGAGACACTTCGCAGGTTGGCTCTTGCTCCACCAATCCCTACTCCACCAATGCTACCACTTCCTCCAATGATGCCACCGGTTGTATTGGGAGTGACACGACCACCAATACGATTGGGAGAGCTCAACACTCGTGAAGGAGGTGCCAATGACTTTCTTTGTGGCGGAGTATTTCCACTACTATTATTTTCACCACCAGTGGAAATGGAATTGAGTTGCAACGAGGGAGTCTCCTCTCGATTCAATGGTGGGGGAGCATTGCGCTTGTATTTTGGTGATGGACCCATCGTTTGACTTGAAGTAGTAGTAGAGTTGGCATCATTGTTGCTACTGCCAGTGTGGATGTTGAGGTTGGTGGGAGTGGTTCCTCTTCGAAAGCTGTTGGCATGACGGGGAGGAGTTGCGGGAGGTAAAGAAGAGGAGGGGGTGCCACTTCCACTATTGCTTCGTTGATAACTATTCAAAGGATTGTAGCCATTTCCCCCACTTGCCACATTGGAACTGGGACTGCCCTTGCTAAAATTGTTTGCCATGCTCTTCACCACAGAAGGCTTTTTTGTATCAGGCTTTGGAGAACTTTCTTCCCCACCCCAAAGCATTTGTTGGAATTTGGCAACATTGCCACTTTGGATTTCTTCTCGGGGACTCCATTGGGATCCTCCCTTGGCATCGGCAGAGGGTGATAGTGGATTACTACTATTATTGGTATTGGTGCCTCCTCCACCTTTGTTGTTATTTTCAAAAAGATGTTTTTGTTCCGAGGTAGGTGTCTTCATCCCACTTTGTTGCTGTTGCTGTTGGCTGCCGCTGCTATTGTTGCTGCCAGTTCGAGCATGAGGATGATGTCTGGCCTTGTTCTTCTTGGGAGGAGGTCCCGGTGGAGGAGGCGGAGGTGGGGGAGGAGGTGCCGCTGCTCCTCCACCAAACCCTCCCACACCACCTACACCACTACCGCCAACACCGCCTCTTCGGCCACGAATGTCGGAAGGACTCTTCAAATTCCCATGATGATTGCCGCTACCATGAAGAGTATTCGAGGAAGAGGAAGGTGCCGGTGGTGAAAAGGCATTGTTGCTCTTGGCATACGATGATGGAGTCAATGATGCGGAGGGTGTAGTGGCAGTAGTAGCAGTAGTGGCGGTAATGGGAGAGTCGGATTCGCGGGGGGAGATTGCCGCAAGGTAGCGTGATCGGGCTGACATATTTGATTGTTTGAGGACGGATGCAATAATAATTCTTTCGTCACTATCCAGCTCCAGAGCTCCAGCTCTCTCCCTAACGTAAACCACCCAACGGTAGAGCGCTCCCTCCACGATCTCCGAGTATGTTGATATTATTGACTTCCTCTAATCTCTCGCTCACTGCTGCTGGGATAGCCTCATCATTCCCGTCAGCATCGTCGCGTCGTCGCCTTCGATCGTCGTCATGGTTGCATTGTTTGTTGTTGTTGTTGTTTTTCATTTCCTGCCTTTGATTGCGGTTCAGTTAATGTTCGATGATTTTCCATCGTCCACTTTCTTCCTTTTCCTTTTTTCACATTCTCCCCATGGAATAATCTAGCCTAAAATTTCTTATATCAAACTAAAATAGCACAAAGGTGGCCAATACCGTGGTTTGGTTTCTCGAACTGTGTGCCATTCAATTTGTAGGAGTTCCCTCATTGAAGATTGAAGGGGGAGTGAACGGATGATGCGGGAGGTTTGCAAGATAGGATGGGTGGAGTTAATAGTTGGGAGATTTTGATTGGTGAGACTTGGAGTTTCTGAGCAGAGCTTATCTCTCTAGAGTTTTCGCAGTGTAGGAAAAAGTTTTGACTCAATCCTCTGCAATCTGAGCAAAACTAACCTCTAGCTCTCTAGCTGTAGCCATCCTGTAGCTCAGGGCTCATTAGGTATCATACATAGGTATTGGGTAGGCAAATTTTAGCGTCCTTCATCCAATATCGAACAAGCAGTGATAATTTTGCCTTTTGCTCGTTCCTTGTCAGACAGTATAATATTGTTGTTGCTTTTCAAATAGATATTTTTGCAAGTCACTCTCAATTATGATCTACCATTCTGCCAAACAAACTTGGACTTGGGTAGAGGATGCCCCCTTTGTGCTGCTTCAGCGCAACCCAGGATGACACATGACACAGGTGTAGGGATGTTCAAGAATATCAGGGGTGTGGATACAATCTTAGATGCGCCCGACATTGGTAGAGTGCTTATGCTGTTTTCAAGTGCGTTTTACACTGTAAGAGATAATAGGCGGTGGCAATGTAGTGGAGGAGCTATTTCAGACTGCGCCTCCAAGTTGGCATGGAGCCATCCGAGTGCTAATCATAGCGAAGTAGGCTTGAGCTACTACTACTATCGATAATCAGGATTTAGAATATTATGAGAGTAGCCATCTACAGCTATGGCGGCGGCTGATTGCCGCCGCCATCTTCGTGCTTTGGAGTTTTCGCAGTGTAGGAAAAAGTTTTGACTCAATCCTCTGCAATCTGAGCAAAACTAACCTCTAGCTCTCTAGCTGTAGCCATCCTGTAGCTCAGGGCTCATTAGGTATCATACATAGGTATTGGGTAGGCAAATTTTAGCGTCCTTCATCCAATATCGAACAAGCAGTGATAATTTTGCCTTTTGCTCGTTCCTTGTCAGACAGTATAATATTGTTGTTGCTTTTCAAATAGATATTTTTGCAAGTCACTCTCAATTATGATCTACCATTCTGCCAAACAAACTTGGACTTGGGTAGAGGATGCCCCCTTTGTGCTGCTTCAGCGCAACCCAGGATGACACATGACACAGGTGTAGGGATGTTCAAGAATATCAGGGGTGTGGATACAATCTTAGATGCGCCCGACATTGGTAGAGTGCTTATGCTGTTTTCAAGTGCGTTTTACACTGTAAGAGATAATAGGCGGTGGCAATGTAGTGGAGGAGCTATTTCAGACTGCGCCTCCAAGTTGGCATGGAGCCATCCGAGTGCTAATCATAGCGAAGTAGGCTTGAGCTACTACTACTATCGATAATCAGGATTTAGAATATTATGAGAGTAGCCATCTACAGCTATGGCGGCGGCTGATTGCCGCCGCCATCTTCGTGCTTTGGCATGATTCGATGATCTATGTTCGCGCCAACTCTAATATTGGCACTCCGCACTAGACGAAACACTGATGGTGGAACTATGGACAACATTATGTCCAGCACACCCTCTCACCAGAATGGTCCTCCTTAGGATTTTTTCCATTATTATATGTAATCACTTTCAATTCCTTTTGATTCATACTTTAATGATGTATTTTCTGTTCTATATTATGTTGGTTGATACTTTCTCTCTCTTTCATTCGATAATTGTTTCCTCCGGAACCCTCTGTGCAAGTACCTCATCGTTATATTACACCTTAATGGCCCGTTGCTCCTGGCACCCTCCACCTCATGCCACTGTTGACACTTGTATGGTTCCTTCGTGGGGTCACTACTGCCCATTTTTGCTTCCCATCGATCCACCCCACCGCAGTAGCATATTCATTGGATGGTCCATCCCTTGGCCTCATTTTGGTGCCTCTGGATCTATTCTTTTCCCAGAGGGTGATGAACTCTGACAATCAGTAGCAACTTTCACAGCCGTGCTGAGCAAGTCAACCACTGATGACCACTAGAAGTGGAGAAGCTCTCACTCAAAGTGGATTTGAAGATGAACACCGGGTGCGATGTTCCACACACGTCTGGATGGAGAGTGAAGGCCTTTCACCACACCAACGGCACATCAGCATGCAGACTCAGTTGCAGAACAGAGCAATATCACAATGATAAATGAATATTTAGTACTGCAAATTAAT
>JALLOX010000072.1:0-18072 GCA_036939695.1 Thalassiosira ordinaria | reverse complement strand
ACATCTGCTGACAATGGCAAGGTCAACCAATCCATCAACAGCCTATGTCCCTCTCCCTCTCTAACTAGCCTGTGCCCATCTCCCTCTTTCTTATCCAGCAAGAAACAAAGAGGTAGTGGTATTGCGCTCCTGCGCAAGAGCTTGGGTGGTGATGTGTCAAAGATTCGAAAGCTCACCGCCAGCGTTAGGAAGGAGAAGAAGAAGAAGAAGCGCATGAGTTTGTCGGCACTTGCAATGGCGAAGCAGCAGCAATCGCAACAGCAGCCTCCAATGGGTCGTCACTCTCTGGGTCCCATCCCCAGTAACGGATCAGACAGAACTGAGCCTGCGACTGAGCCTTCACCATCTCCAAACAAGGTTCTGCCAAGCATCCCTTCACATGATGATCAGACGGAGTCACCACCCGCAGCAAGAAAGAGTCCACCAGAGGAGGTAACTAAACAGCCTGAAGTTCCAGTCAATTCACCTGCAAGGAACACGCGAGGTGCCAGCAGGAAGTCCCCATCAAAGAATTTGGCTTCTGAATCTATTGTCGAGTCGCCTGCCAGGAATACGAGGAGTTCCTCCACGAAGAAGTCTCCTTCACGCAAAAGCCCAGTCTCACCAGCTCTTCTTGATTCACCAGCGAGGAATACGAGAGGTGCCAAAAAGTCGCCCTCTCCAGCCGTTGACTCGCCNAGCTCTTCTTGATTCACCAGCGAGGAATACGAGAGGTGCCAAAAAGTCGCCCTCTCCAGCCGTTGACTCGCCAGCCCGGAATACGAGGGCTAACAAGAAGTCTCCATTGCCCAGTCCAGCCACGGATTCGCCCGCAAGGAATACACGGGCTGCCAAGAAGTCGCATTTGCGCAGTGCATCATCCCCTGCAACATTCGCCAATTCTCCTTCAAGAAACACTCGAAGCTCCAGGAGGAGTACTTCACCCAAACATCCTTCCTCATCAAGCTCATCAGCGGCACGAAGCCTTTTCAGCTCTCCTTCCGAGATTGACTTCTTTCAAGAACTTGATAGCAAATTCAACAGTCCGGAAGAAAGCGTGGAGACTTCAGCTAGGAAAGGGAGGAAAGGTCCATTTAGTGGTAGGAAGCGTGGGACAACATCCGTCACTAATCCAAGTAATGCAGAGAAAGGTACTTCCGGGCCGCCCAAGAAGCGACTGTCCACATCACCTGAAGCTTCTGTACATTCGGAGACAAGCCTTTCAAAGGAGTATCCATTTCTGTCGATCAGTCCAAGCAATGATACTGAAGCCCATGCAGAAATACTCAATGCGGAACAGTCACCTATGACAGCAAAGGTGGATGGTACTGAGACATTGATGTTTGGCAAACTGATGCAAGGCATTCAGGATGAGATGGAACAAGATAGTGGTGAGGAAATTGCTTTCGACACAAAGCATTCTAGAACCAAGCGTCGCGAGACAGCAGATACAGAGGAATTGATTGGTATCCTCTCTGATGTAGGGAAGGAGGAAGACAGTCCCAAGGCTGCCGCTGCACCAATGAATGGGGAAAACAAATCAAGTCCTCACACCCCAGGTGGTGATGCGACCAAGTTGGGAAAGACTAACAAGACCCCGAAGAGTATCTTGAGCTCTTCTAAAAAACGCGGCAACAGGCCCAAGAGGACTGTTGGCTTTGGCTCGCCCGAAGCTGCAGAATACAACATTGGCAGTCCATCTGTCAGTATGACACCTATGCATCCTCAGTCTGTCCGAGAAAGGTATCTCATGCCAGAGAGCCACAATACTGGCAACGAAGAAGAGGAACAAACGGCGGAATTGGAAAGCAACCTTGAAAGGCTGATTGCCAAGGGCAATGATACATCTATTATGTTGGACCCAATCGATGAAGCTGATGGCAGAAATGACGTGTCAGGAAGTAGTAGCGAAGGGGGGATACTAGGAGTGTCCTTTCTTGGGGGAGGAGAGAGGACCGAAGAATTGGAAACTAATGTTTTTCATCTCGTCGACAATAACCGCCTCGAGGAGAGCGCAACCTCACTACCATCCATCAGTAGCGTTTCCTCCATTTCATCCGCTGCATCTCATAGAGGAGAAGACTCACAACAAGGTATATCACTACAAGGAGACCAATCCAACGATATGAGCGGTGAGGATATGATGATTGCAGAGCCAACCCAGACCCTGGAATTGGAAGGTACCGTTGCATCTCTTCTTGCTGGTCGTAAGAATGAGAACCCAACAACTCATCCTACAAAAGAGGCGCAAACAGAAGAACTTGATGCCAGCGATATCACCGCAGAGGAAGAGTCGCAGACCATGCAGCTTGAGGGCACGCTTGGTTCCTTGCTGAGCGACAGCGATAAAAACGGTGCAGTGTGCAGTGGTGTGTCTCCTGCCGAAGAAGAGACACCAATAGTCGATCGCTCAAATGACAATGGAGGCAATAATCTCCCTGGAGAAGACGAGTCAGAAACAATGAAGCTTGAAGGCACGCTTGGTTCTTTGCTGAATGACAGTGCTAATAGTGATTTAACAAGTAGCTTGTCTCCCACTGATGAAGAGACACAAACGATGAATCTCGAGGGCACGCTAGCTTCTTTATTGGAGAACCGTCCTGGTCGAGGTGCGGCGAATAATGATGATATCACCCTCCCGTCGTTATCGACTACATCATCATCAACACCACCGGTGCGTAATGATGGGCACCAGCGCAGGAGGAGTGTGAGCAAAGATGAATCGCAAACCATGAACATTGAGGGTACCCTTGAATCACTCTTGGAAGCTGACCCCAACAACGACACATTTGACTCGTCGGCACGATCGGAAACAATGCCACTTGATAACAATTTAGGGGCTCTCTTGGATGGAGCGCCGAGCAATAAACACATTTCCCAAGAAGACGATACAATTTCTGAATTGGGCATGAACACTGCAAGCCACGAGTTACGCAACGGAGCTAGCAACAGGCACTTGCCACGAGAATTCACTCTGCAGGATACTATTTCTGAACTTGGGATGAACACCGCAAGCCACGACCTTTCTCATGAGAGGGAAACACTAAAAGGTCCAGCTCAAAAGCTTGTTGACACGCCACCTGAGCCAGTTGATCTTAGGTTGGAAGAAGTCACAGAGCTAAGCGGCATTGACTGGGACAACATGATGGAGTCCAACGGTGATATCCTCCTTAATGCCATCGACACAGTAGCGTCTGTGAATGCTGCCTGCCCATCCGTCAAGCCTGAATCAGAGAAAGTTATGATTCAGATATGCGAGGATATTGAGTCGCAACTTGACAACGTCACTGAAGAATCACGTTTTAGGGAAGTACTTGAGAACAATGAAGATGTGATGCGAATTCTTCAGAAGAAGATCCGCGAAGAGGAATCTTCTAGCAACGACAAACCTGTTGTGAAAGGTCAAGCGAGACTGCTCCTTGAAGCAGAGAACAACGCTCAGCTTGCCGAATGGAATAATTGGTTGACTGAAGTTGCTGCAGTTTACAATGATGAGCTATCAAACTCGATCATACCCATGCTCCAGAAAGACAAAGATGAAATTGTAAAAAAATCAAGCTTGATTGACAAGAATCGTGAGCAAATTGCGTTACCTATGCTGATAAGATCGGCAAGAAGGGCTACTAAGAAGAATTTTGAGCGCACCAAGGGCGAGGTAATGGATTACCAGGGCGAAGTTTCAGAGCTTGAAGCTCAAGTCGAAGAGGCAGAACGTCATTTGGAGACCCTTCAGTCAATTCAAGGGAAAGTTCATGAAGTTTCCAAGTCCAGTGAAAAGTCTGAAGCCCTCCGCAAGGATGGTAAAGATCATCGTCGGACTGCTGATAGCTCTTACTACAAGTTCTTTTCCATCGAGAGGCTACACAATTGGGTTCTCACGGCGTCCAGTGATTCCATGATCAGCCTTGTGTTCAAAGGTTTATCTGTGGAAACGAACATTCAATTGTCGTTCAATATCAGCGTGACATGTGCTGTCACTCTAACTGCCAAGTGTGGCCGTCTTCCGACACCTACTAATTCTTTCTTGTCTGCTAGGAGTGCGAAACAATCTCGGCTTCACCCCGCTGTCTCAGGATTTTTGAAGAGTAAAATGGATTTGCTCTGCAAGGATCTGCAGCACAGCCATATTTCAAATCCTACTGAAATTTCAAGCATGATCCAATTTGCTGAGTTGAGGGTTGCAAGGATCGAGGCAGCAGGCAAAGAACTTAATTCGGTTCTCCGTCAGTGTAGAAACTCATTCCTTCAACCGAGCGATACAGTTAAAGATGGCTATGATTTCACTGCATATCTTTCCAGTGCTTCGAGCAAAGGCGATCGGTTAGGGGTTATCTTGTCGCTTCCTGACTGCTATCCATTTGCACCCATCAGCATACGCCTCCAGTCAACTAATTCTTCTTTCGACACGAAGTTAATGACACGGCAGCTGAAGAAGACAGCTAAACCTGGCTTTGGTGCATTGTCACGAGCTGTCGATGCAGTGCAGGCCATGTTAAATTGATGTACAAGTTGGCAAATTCTTTTGCGCAACAAATTTTCATTTGCATAAGTACTTAATAAGAGAGATAAGAAATTAATGTCGTTAGATAACGATAATCTGTGCTGTTGCTACAATTCTTTGTACGGTTTCATGCCACGCCGTAATCATCTTTGCTTCATCAACCCCAGCAAGCTAGGGTACTAGATAAAGTGAAATGTGCCAAGAAGTTGGTTCTTTGTGTAAGTAGGGTAATGATGTCATTTTATGCCTTTGGTTCAATCAGTACCATAGCAAAAATCCCTCAGATTGATTGTATGGGCTATTTCATGGTTTGTGAAATCATTTAATTCACACAGCAAACCACATCATATGTAGTCACTATGATGGTCCATCATAACAAAGGTGGCAGTCAAGAGGCGTATAGCCAAAGTTACTCTCCATGTTCCAATCAATCTCACGCTGAGCAACTTCCCATTCAGAATTTGTGAGGCACCTCTCAGAGTGAAGCTTTTCACTTGGACGCTTTGAATGGAAATTGTATCACAGCAAAGATTAGACGCAGCATGCTTGACTACTTTGTATCAGATGAGTCTTCTTACCTGGGGTTTGTAATTACGTTTCAGCGGTAACTTGAACTCTTGTATTAAGTTCTTGAAAATCGAAACAGATGGTATGGTATGCAATATGTTGTAAACTTGCTGCAATTGTCGTACATCAATGTACAGCAAAAAATGGCAACGGATCATCTCACCTGAATAAAAATCTCCGGCGCACGTTCAAGCTCATGCAAACGCACAATCTTTACATTCCGAGGAACCAAATTGATTATTTGTTTCATCAACATCAGTTTGTGTCTTCTCAATTGAAATATGTTGCGATATCTAAATTCTTTGCTGACAAAGGATAAATTGCGGAAGTTTGTGCTCTCTGGCCAATCACCCCATTCCATTTCGAAAAACTCAGAGAGAGAATAATTCCTCAAGACAGCTTTATGTTCAAACCCAATGAAATTTGCTCCAGGGCATTCAGATGATATATTTTTTGGATAGCAAACGTGCCAAGGATTCCTCTTCATAGCCTCTGCCCATTCACATGGGCTACGCACAGCTAAAATCCATAGAATGTCTGTGCGGTTGGATATTGTCGACATCTCTGCTTCATCCAGCAACGAATGGCGGAACATGTGTTTGTGTCTGGCAAATGCACGGAAATATTAGGATGAGGCATGACATTTTTTATAACCAGCAGCCAATAGTCATATCACTCACCTAAGAATAGGAATATCGGCCGAGAAGTATTCATGCGTTCTCGATGGATCTACAGTGTTTGGTGGATCAAAAGCCTTTCTCAGGATGCTAGCAGCGTAGTTGGTGCCACTATTGCGCTCGCCAATGACATAGATATTGTTCGGAGGAGTCTTCAACCGTGTCAGTTTATTTTTTGCATAAGCCGGCAAACTCTCGTCGCCAGCTCCTGGAAGATTATGCTGAAGAAGTTTGCACATTGGCACATCACCATCAGGCTGCGCTGTGCTCAATCTCACCTGTTGTATGCATAACACGAGCGCCACCGCCAATGACGCCATTATCAGCGCCAGATGTAGACTGGATTTGCTCCTCATACTGGCGCAAAAGAAAAAACCGGGTCCGAATCTACCGACAGGTGCGACGCATCAACCTCGCCTCTTTTCTACTTCGGTTCCTTCGGGACAGCTCCTCATACTCATAGTTCCTCTAGCTCCTCATACAGGACTTGCTTGCGCGCTACTTGCGTTGGTGCCTTCCCAAGACCTGTCGGTGCCACAAGACAAAAGACAAGCAAAGAGGAAAAGTGGTAGAAGTAGGTAGTTATTGGTAGCCGTCAAAAAATAATAATTAGCTAAACCCTTATCACATATGTCAAATAAATAGGAATAAGTATATAGAGAGGTCATCAAATAAACTATGGAATGTACGACAGACAAATAAGGGCTGATCGCGGTTCCCTGTTCGCATCAGGCCTTCCACGATGTTCAAAAGCATTCAAACCATGATTCAAACACCCAAACACAAACCTCCATCTACGATGCAAATCTAGGAATTTGCATGACCAATAGTCAATAATCAATAGTTCGCTTGGAAGGGCATAGAATACAAAAGATGGCTTCCCATCAATCATTCCATCATGTTCTTTTTGAATGTGTTTAAGATAGAATTCTAGATGTTTGCATCTTCGCTTCAAATATTGATATTCCCAAGACCCATTCGTATCAAAAGTCGCATGGAAGGCAGGGCATGTGATACTCAGAAATGGCTTCGCATCAAGCGTTCCATCCTGTTCTTATGGCAAAGGTGTCGATGGCTACTCACAATTTGATTGCAATGTGAAAGGGTATGCAAAGTATACGTGAGATACATCATTCAAACTCATCACTCTACCAAAGGAGAAGTCAAGGGGGCGGGAAGGCTTCTTATCAACAAATGTTCCACCATGTTCTAAAGGTTGACGAGAATGCTCATGGAAGCACATGAAAAATACAACTCAGTCTGCATTCTCACGAAGTATGATCATATTGCTTCCAAAGTCTATTGCTGCAACCTATGCAAATAAATTAAGAATCCAAATCAGATGCTAGCATGAAACGTCCTAAGCGCCCCCTCTCAGCCTTCAATCTTTTCTTTCGTTTCAAGCGTGCCAAGATTCTCGAGGTACATCAAAGTGATGAGCAGGAATGCATTCCTCAATCCAAGGCTGTTTTTCATAATTTGATAAACACCGCGTCCGGCCTCGAAGGGTACTATGGCGTACTGAATGCCACATCTCCTAAACAGATGAAGGAGTTACGTCGAGCCAAGATTCGTTCCGCTTTGCATGATCATATGTATGCAAATGAATATAGTAGCAAACGGTCCCACCGCAAGTCTCATGGATGTATGTCTTTCCTGGAAATGAAGTAAGTGACCGAGAATATTGCAGTTTTACTCTACCGCTAAACTACCTACTCACTTTGTCTTCCTGGATAGCAAAATCATGAGTGACAGTTGGAATATAGCCGATGACTTTACCAAAAGTATATTTCAAGAGTTGGCGGACGAAGGGCGAGTCATTTACTATGAGCGTCTCGCGAAGTATTACAAGAACCATCCAAGTCCAAAGCAGGGCTGTTCCAAGCCTGCAACCGCTTCAGTTGCAAGTAAAGGAAGACAAAGTAGATTTCCTATTGATCCCCACAACAAGAGTCATGACATTATCGAGCAAGTCAGTTCTGAGATTGTCGAAGCAGAAGGACTTATTGCCTCTCATGTGACCAAACATCAACTAAAAGAGATCCGGGCCGAGAGTGATGATTTTCAATGCTCTGTCAGTGATACTAGGCGATACGTTTCTCCTGTGACAGCAGCGCCCATCACACCAACCTGGACCGCGAATCATTCCTTTGGTGAAATGTACGTGGAGCACTCGTCAGTATACCATGGATCTTTCTCAACCGAGAAATCGGGCTTTCGTCAGTGTGTTCGGCAAATTTCTGACGACGAAGCCAATAACGACACGACTCCAAAACATGATGACCACAAGAAATGCATTGCCCAACAAAATACGCCCAGTCCAACTCTCCGTGCAAGCCAAATCAGACATGACTCACACAATTTGCCCAAGGAAAACATGTTCCAGGCAACTTCTGTCTCGCCAGTAAGTGTGCCTTCTAATTTCATTGAACTAAACTTCCCTGCAAATCTCAAGAACTACAGCGAGCTGACAGACATAGACCCGGTCCCATTGGCTGCAATTCAAAAGCCAGGAATAGCCACGGATACCTTTACTAACAAAGGTGCTTTTGTTGCCGAGACTAAGAGCCGCGAGAAGCTTCTTTTCTCATCAATAACATTGAAAGATTTAGAGGGAACTCATACAGAATACCACAAGTCAATAACTGAGGTGACACATTCTCACCCAGATGCAAAAGATTTTATGGATCTGCTCGCCACATTGGATGAATGACCAAGTTTTGATTGATTCAGAGTTACGACACAACCACATTAAGCATCCATGCCGTGGCACAGGAGAGGGGTAAATTTAGCAGAGGTATAAAACAAATAGGTTCTCTGGCATGAAATCTAGCCAGATATGAGTGAACAGATGATTTGACACTTCATAGAGGACAAAGAAACTGTGTAGTGTGTAGGTATTTTTGCAGCTGAATATGAGGTAGTCATATGCGCAAGTGGCATAATTCAATGGATATGTGCATTGGCAAGAGGCTCAAATAGCCCTTGGGAGCACTCTAGAGATATAATTACCTTATGATAAAAAATACTTAATTAATCAGATCAGGAACTACCTAAAACGACACTTCCACATCTGTTACATTGCCGAAACGATTGTCCTAACAACAAGTTCCAACAGCAGCCTCCAAGTCAAAGAAATATACGTGCCTCAAGTCTAGAGGATCCCAGTACTTGAATAAGCATGCATCAGGGTCTAGTCTAATCCCAAGTCAGGCAATAAAATGACTGGTACGGACCGTGAGAATGCAGAGATCTACTAGCTCAAACTATCACAAAGGCTTGTCTCTTCATTCAGCACTAATCCAGCTTTGTGGGCTTGAAAATTCAATTCCTCTACAACATAGAGACCGGCGTGCTAGACTTGGTAAAGTCTATGTATCTGCCAGGCTTGGTCTGCTTTCTGGTACATAGCCAGTAGCACTGGAGCAGCTGGCACTCCGAGAGAATGACAGTTCATGAGTGAGCAACAAAAAACAAAGTTCAACACATAATTTAGTTTGTCAACTAATACAATGAACAATTTCGAACAGATTGTTTGAGTGACTGTTGGTGACAGTACGATTGCAGGCACTGTCTAACCTCTTGATTCGAATCTTACAGTGACAAATTACTTTTCCAAAGAGCTTGGAGCAGCCAACAAGGCAGTCCATTGCAAAGTCTTTACAGAGCCTTTAGAAGTAGCCATTAGCCAAGGGAAGAGGTTCGTTTGGACAGGCAAAGTTAAGCAACCTAAACATACAGCTAATATCCAAAAAGAGATTGTCAGATAAATCATTGGCACTGACCAGACACTGTTTATGAACTACTATCTTAAAGAACTATCTTGAAGTTGCCAAGTTTCCCCAGAAGGTGTGGCATAGCTAATTAGTTGGAGGAGAGTCTGCCGGCCACTACAAAAAGTCTACCTTTGTCAGACATTGCCACCTACTTCTGGAATGTATGGGGTGTTCCAGTTGGCCATGGTATTAATCCTTGTGACATCACTCTACTGTGTTGGACCTCATCAACTACATCTTACCAGCATCTTATCCCTAATGGAATGCAGTGAGAAGGAGCAGAAGATTTCAAAAGGTGCGAGATGTCGAGAGTGATATTGAAATATATCATCACATTTTTTCACCTATGATTCAGTATCATCTACATATTAGTCAGGGTCAGGGGTGTCACCCAGCTTTACTTTGACTGCACTGTTTATCACCATTGATATTCATGAAACACTTTATTGCTTTACCCTGGAGATAATTCTGAAGGCTTTTCAATGACCTGTCAAGATTTGTTGTAAGATACGAGTCAAATGTTGACATTGTCATTCTTGATCGCTCAACTGCCCTTACAGCATCATCTCGTTTGATTTCATTTTGGTCATCATTGTTTGCTCCATTCAATGCCTTTTTTGAGTCATGCCTAATTGCTACCAAAGCCACATACACGCAAAATGTGTAAAATTCTCGTGCTATCATTGCTGCTGAACAAAACCGAGCAGTCGTCTTCAGTGTGCGGCGATCTTTGGTGTTACTCGGTATCATGGACAAGTTACCAATTCTATCCTGGATTCCACTCAGATACTTTTTGATGGCATAGGATGCATCAGACAGCAGTGCCAGCGCTGCAATATTACCCGCCAATATCATGTTAGTTTGGTGCTCAGAGTAAATATCGTCAATTGTCCAAAACTCATTTTCCTCTTTCTTCATAGTGGAGAATAAATCACATGCCATATCTTGGATTACTCTCAACTCAATATTCAAGGGCTTCATGCTGTGTCTCAGTTTGGGCTGTTGTTGCTCAATAGTTCTGATGCAGCTAGAGATTGATGGGTATCTAGATATCAATAAATCAAGCTCTTCAATACTTTGAAAGATGTCATTCAAGTTCCTGACTGCTGTAGAAGTGTATGTATATACGGGCCGGTAAGAATCTCTTTTAGCCAATAATCTCGTCTGTTCAGACATATTTGATGATATCAAATTCAGGCACGATGTTATGGCGCAAGCTGAGTCCAATAAATTCTGATTGCTCTTTACTGAGAAGCCAACACTGCTGTGACCTGTTAAAGCCAGGCCTTCCAGCTCCTTTACAATTTCCACATCCCAACTTCCATGGCAAATAGCTGAACGAATGTTTGGCGCTTCTATTGATGGCGCTGAAAACAAATCTGACAGCATAGAAGATGCTTTGGGTCCAATCACTGGTATAATTTGATTTCTGGTGACTCCATCTTGCAGATAGGGGGTAATGACTACCTCATGCTTGTCTCTCTGACCATGGCCATCTAATGTGACATAGTATTCTGAAGGTCTAGCCATGCGGTCAGAAGGCCTGCTATTAACTTCACACCACAAAATACGTAGAGAATGTTCAAGAAGAGAACAGAAAAGAGTTGTCAGAACTCCAGTGAGTGGAGGCGTGGGCGGCGCAGTTAGTGATTCATCATTTTCTTGGTCTAATGCAGCAGTATTTGTCGTGTATCGTTCTTTACATCCATCAGGACAAATACAATGTTGAAGAGTTGGGACCAAAACTTGCAAGCCAAAGCTCAAAAGAGGCATATAGGAAGAAGAAATAAATCCCTCAGCTTGTCGCTCCAGCTCTTGCAAGAGTGGGCCATGCAAGAGAATACATTTTCCATTTTGCACTTCCCACGCCATTGGTTCGTATTTTGTGATTGATGACATGCCATGGTCTTGATCATTTGTTTTATCTTCAAAAGATGAATTTGCTTCCTCGCTAACTCTATTTGCATCATCATCAATATTCAGACCTTCACCAAAAGGTGTGTTTGATATGAGCAAACTGTCCAACGTCTGTATCAGAACAAGTGTGACGGAAAACCATTGCCTGTCAATTATGGAGAGAAATCCGTGTGACACTAAGTTGCGAAGATTAATTCCGCCAGCTTTGGTTGGTAATAAAAGTGCTCTCAAAATGGGTGCTAGATCAGATGCTGAAAGTACACATCCCTCAGAAAGAGACTCGGACAAATCTGCATCTAATGCGAAGTCATCCATATTAGATATTTGTTCAATCATGTCCTTGAGAAGAGGGGCCCCAGTCTGACTTTTGGAGACAAGATCAACCCTATTTCTCTTATCATCACACTTGTTATTGCTTTTGGATTTAGTATCTGTTTTGTTCTTGTCGCTGTACCTCCTAACAGTACTACGAATAGATGACTCCAAGAGGTTCAATGCAATCATGGTTGCAACAAGAATTGCTGGTTTCTGCCACTCATGTTTTCCCTCGCCATTTTCCCTAGACCGTGATGGCGAAGACAGCTTGGATAGGCAAATTAATCCTGAAATCTTTTTGGGGATGATATGATTCTGCATCTTCTTCTCACCAAAAACAGCACAATCACATTCGTCTGCTAATCGTGCCAGCAGATCAATGGCCATGGTATCAGAGGCAGTATATTTCAGGTCATTTTGTCTGTTGGGTTCCCTACACAGCGTGAGAGTACTCGGATCTACCGTAACTGTCACCTTGGATTCATCTTTTGATGCCTCCGTCAAAAGCAAGGCAGCAATATCCGGATGGAGGTATTCATAATCCTTTACCATTAACATATCAATATCATCAATAGATGCGCATGAGTCATCCTTAGGAGCATTAGCTGCACCCCCATCATCTGCCGTCTCCATTTTGCTAAAATGCAGAGCGGCCATCCCTCGAGTCAACGTTTCTACCATCGTCCTAGTTCTGACATGGGCATGCAAGAGAGGGTGTCGTTGAACTTCACATATAAAACTTCGCGATATCGGGGCACCTGAAGCCAGTACCAGTAGAACGAATATTGCGCCTACTTTCCATGGCATATTTCGGCTGCTTCGTTCGTCATTGAGTTGCCATTTGCCACAGATCGATGAACGAGTAATGTCCGTCTACCCGGCGCCGCGCTAGCGGATCTTTGGAGATCTTTGGTACCATAATATGGTAGATAGCAGTTTTGGTGATGGAGATGCGATGATGGCCAGCTGAAGATTGTAGGTATCTATTGTACAGAGGAATCATACAGAGATAAAGGTATCCTCCCTTTTTGATGTTCTTTATGTCTCTCTCGATCGCCTTTTGTTGCAGGTTTGATTTGAATGAACTCTGACCCCACAAAAAGAAGTTGGGCAACTTGTCGTCGTCTGAGTTGGTGTTGGTGAGCTTTTGGCACTAGCAAGAGCTGAAATCCAAAGCTAAACTCCCTATCCCTTCTCTCTGGAGGAACAAAAATTGTAGGGGTGCATATGGACGAGGGAAGTAGGGTGAATATTATCAACATGACGCCATTTCGTCGCCTGACAACCATGTTTTTCTTCGTACTCTTCATCTACCATCTGCAAACGATAACGGCATTTGGCATCACTTCGTTCGCGTACTCAAGTCAAGCTAATGTTATTTCTCGGTACCTGGCTGCTAGCAGGACGAATACAGCTCTTTCTTTTGCAAACCCACTCAATGACAATGACAAGCAAGAAGTAGAANGCTGCTAGCAGGACGAATACAGCTCTTTCTTTTGCAAACCCACTCAATGACAATGACAAGCAAGAAGTAGAAACATTATCAAATACCAGCGAAAGTGGTGGTGGCAACGGTGGCCAATCCGTAACACTGCTAGATCGAGCGAGAATTCTTTCTTACCGTGTTGCAATCAGCGCATCTGCCCTGTGCATATTAGTCCAAGCAGTAGGTGACGTTGGGTTCTTAGAGGGTACTGGTGCGAATATTGATCAAATAGTAGAGCAATCCACAACTGTACTTCCATTGATAGCTGGTGGAACTCTATGTTTATGCCCTGTGCCAAGAAAAGGAATAGTTGAGATTGGCACAATTTTGTTAGGTCTGGCAACTGCAGGAAGTGGCTTTGTCTCAGCTCTGACTGATACTCAACAATTTGTAGACATCTCTTGGTCTCTTTCAATGCTAGCTCTAATGGCAGTGAGCATTAGAGAGATTTGGTACTTTGGGGTTGAATATAAACAAGAATGCGTAATCACATTGTTGATGCTGCCGTTGATGCTCGATCCTGGAAACCGTATTCCCTTCACAATACCACTTTGTGCTCTGGGCATGGCGGTCTTGGCTGCGGGGAAGATATTTGAACCATGTCAAGAAGATCTCGTACCTTCGAACAGTGAGTTCTTGGCAAAGTAAGCAACTTGATAATCTTTGGACAACAGCTATCACCTGCAAAGATGCAAACAAGGAAAGTAAAGAAGAGAATAGGTCAGGAAAATCTGCTAAGAGTGTGTTGCATGTGCCTAAACACAAAACAGATGACGATTGTCCACTTGTATGTGGCACAGACGCTTGATGAATCTTGGAGAAAGTAGCTCCACCAAAGTGAGTTACACCAGATGATAGCTCGGTAGCCAAGATAGTAAGATATTGCTGCATCATTCATCGTTGATAAAAAGATTATCAACACAGAACCATTTGATACATTTAATCTTATGGCAGGTATGATTTGTCGAGTGCCTACTGATCATGAAGTTTATGTCCTGAAAGAATGTCAAGTTTCCCAGGCCAGTCACTCTGCCATATTCACATTATGAACCATGCATACTTCTGATAAGCAGCAAATACTTTTATGGCTGCTCATTGTATGTCAACTTACTTTGGGATTGGCTCCGATGCTGATGCCAGCACAAGCTACAATCTGCTACAGTCTACCTCTCTCTAGAGAGAGTGAGAGCTACACTTCACAAACAATACCCCTTTGAACCACCGGGGTTTGAACTAAGGATATCACTCAAATGTCATCAATATCGAATATGTATTCCTACGTTGATACCCCGTAGAAATATTATGGCGGGATCATAATTTCCAGATACCTCATCTTGCGCAGATCTTGCGTGCGTTTTGCGTTTCTGCGGTTCTGCAACATCGTCATAGATATCTTCATCGTTGGCTGGCATAAACTCTAGAACACCATGGCGTCCAATGAAGCAAGGAAGAAGCCCATTATAATTGGAATAGCTGGAGGAACGGGCGCAGGCAAGTCGACTTTTGCAAGGAGCATATACGCTGAGTGCGGGGGCACCGGTTGGGGCACTAAGAGGGACAGCGATGGCAGCAAGGACGACATCACCCACCTTTCCCATGACGACTACTACAAGGATCTAACTCACCTTTCCTTCGAGGAGCGCGCCAAGGTCAACTTTGACCATCCGTCGTCTCTCGACACTGATCTTTTGATAGAACACCTCAAGCAATTGATAGAAGGGAAGACGGTGGTTGTACCACGTTATAACTTTAAGAAACACAGTAGGTATCAAGAGGGAGAGGAGGATGACGAGGGTAGAACTACCGGGAGGGTTGTGGAGAGCAAAAAGGTTGTTTTGGTTGAGGGGATATTGATTTTGAGTGTTAAGGAGTTGACAAACTTGATGGATTTGAAAGTGTTTGTGGTACGTGCTTGTTGCTTGTGCTCACATCAAATGATTCGTTTTCACATGAATTACTTGCCTTACATCATTGTCTATATTTTACCTGAAATATTATTNATGCTGATTTGATTGTACATGGTTATGATGAGGATGAGAGTGTTAGTAGGAAGAGGATGGAGCTTGCGATGAGGGTGATTTGCAACCATTTGAAAATGGAAACCGTCATATGATTGCACCGTTAGAATGCTGCTAGAAAGTGTGTTGTGGTCAAGTGTCAAATATTTGAGAAAACTATGGAACAGATTGTAAAGACAATGTTGGAGTGCGATCTTTGCGAGTTGGCGTGAGCTACTGCTAGGCAATATGCTTCGGTAAGTTATGACAATGGGCCTAATTGATACAATAATAAATAATGTCAGGTGCTATTTTGTCTTGTGTACAGTTCTGTTAGGATGCCGTTCCCTCTGTGTTTTCATAGCCCATGCCGCAGCCTCCAAAAAGCACTTTCTATACATGTTCCTTTCAACTTTTTCATCCCTGTTTGACTCTCCGTGTAGCTGATGCTTCAGTCTATCACAATTCCACCACCAGCGTTGCATCAACTCCATCACAGTGTCTACATTCAATGGTTCTTGAGATGTCAATTCTTTCACATTCAGCTCATCAAGGGGTAATTTTGCAGCTCTCAAGTTCAAGGTGTCTTCTGCACGTATTCGAGAGCGATCTTCAGTGATGCGTCTATCAATGAGCATACCTATGATGACAATTTGTGGAGGTGGAGATGTGGTTGATAATGTATATGATGCATCGGGTGACAGATAGACCACTTTGTCCATGATTTTGGTGTCGTAGTTTTGTTTATGTTGATTAAGACATTCATTGATGCTGACATTTGGTTGGAATTTCATCACGCTATTGCAAATTGTTGTAGATTGGGACTTTGATTGATCTAGAAGTACATCAATTCTATCGTGCACCGCTTGAACATCTCCTTCTTTTCCGAGCAAAGATACATGACATTCATTCTGACAGCTTGCACTGTTGTTTGTTGATGTTGATGATTGCCATTCTAGAAAATTGTATAACTGACGACTGACAGCATTGATACGTTCTTTTCGTGGACGCTTTTGTGTAGGAAAACCATACCATGCATCGCAAATTAGAATAGGCGGATTGCTAGATGATAATGGTAAAGATCTTTCCGAGGACACATCATCATCTTTGGATTCTACTTCTCCCCGCGGCTTCGATATCACATCCGCCTCCAGACCTGAATCCTTACTATTCTCTACACAGGTATCTCCATTGATGTGAATGCGCTCTAATGAATCACCTAGTGCCTCGGCCATTGTCAAACTACTATCTTTGGGATCATACTCCTGCCATTGACATTGCCACTTGCGTGCTGACATTGATGCCGATGCAACATCATCTTGCAACATGCAACCAACACTTGCTTGTTGGCCGCAGCTCATGCACCGTCTGGCCGTGGCTCAAATATGGGGGACTACATTAGGAAGAGGCAAAAGTATTCTTCATGGTTGGTTAAGAAGTTGCACCAATGCCGACTGCCGACTATCGAGTCTACATACTTACTTACCTACCTACTCCACCTAGACCTCCCCAGATCAAGCCCAGACCCCTGGAATTTGCTGATGGTGAATAAAAAAGTATCTATTGGTGACCCTCGGCGGCGCCATCGCCCGCCATCAAACATCACATCAAAAGAACACTTTTTCATTTTCATCTGATTTTCACAACACCAACACATCAACAGCAACAGCATCACCATTGCCTCATCCAAATCCAAAGGCAGAGTAGAGATAGGGAAGGAATACTGACAAACAATGAAGCGTCATCTCTCCTACATAATAGCGGCTGCAATAGGCCAGCACAGCGTGGCATTCGCATTCACAACTCCATCATGCATCTGTACTTCGATTTCGATACAACGGCCATCCAACGCCGCGTCAGCAGCAGCTCTCTCAGTCGCCATGATGGACAACGATATCGACATCAGTGCCGAAAGAGAAAGCAACAACAACTCTGATAAAAGTGAACTAGCCCTCCTCCTACCAGGTCAAACACTCCGAATCCAAATAGGCGACGTCTCCGCCTCCCGCAAGGCATGGAAAAAACGACGACGCAATGCCTCACCCATCCTCATCCCATGCAGCATCCTCGGTATGAATCGCGAGTGGATGGTACGATGGAACGTCATGACGTTGTTACATCAGATTGGCGAGGAGAGTGGCGCGGCGGGAGGGGCGGTGGGTGCCACGGCGGGTAAGATTGGTAGGGCTTATAGGCAGAGGCTTGGGGGCGATTTGAGGGATCATGCCAAGGCTTTGGGGTATGAGTCTGTGGAGGGGTTGTTGCAGGCGTTGTTTGATGAGCGTATTCAGGCAGAGTATGGAATCTCAACATTCGTGGAGCCTCAGCATGGAAATCTCATGCTGACTACGGCATTGACGCGTCGCCAGGCACGCAGCTTCTCGTTGGCTGCAGGCATGGTACAATTCCGCCCAGAGACGGAGCAGGACGGCTATGCGCTCGAGGGAAATGATAAGATGATACACACTGGCTTGGCATCAGTGCGTCTATCTTCCAGTATTGGGAAACAGCCCAAGTTTACACAGGAGCCACTCGGAGCGGCATTGCGTGTCTCGCCTTATGATGAGGCAGCTCAACGGTATCAACCCGGAGATGAGTTCAACGCGTTTGTCTATTCCTATGATGTCCAGGGCGATAACGAAAGTCCGCTGCTGGTATTGACTGCGGATGATCCTCGCGGCAAGGGTGTGGCACTTGGAGGTACAGGAACCTTTGGAACTTCCACACGAGTGTTCAAGCGTAGGAACATCAAAGGAGGTGACTTGGTGGAAGATGCAAGCATTGAACGGGATTTGAATGAGCTGAGTGCTGGAGATGGACCGTATGATGCTAGGGTTATGGCGGTGTCCTCCCACTC
>JALLOX010000071.1:0-19449 GCA_036939695.1 Thalassiosira ordinaria | reverse complement strand
CACCTCATCCTGGATACCCTTTTGATATTGTACTATTCCGAGGTGAAAATATTTACAAGACATCTCGACCCAAGACGTCTCAAGACATCGCGACAAGACATTGCGGACACCAGACAGGCGGACCGACCGACGGACGGGCGCGCGGCGGGAAGGCAAGGACATCATGGCGACGCGGCGGCCGGCCGGCGGCTTGCTCGGCCGCCTGGCCACAATCTTCTTCTTCATCTCATTCTCTCTCATTCTCTCATTTCCACAATAATAGATCCAAAGATCCAATTGCATTGGGAATCCTCTCGCATCTTCTCCATACATCAATACCAACCATGCCATCCCTCCAAGTAATCGCCTCTCAAAACATTTCCATCATCGTCTCTCCCAGGAAGATGAGGCGCCAGGATGCCTCTCCTTGGCCATCGGCGGCGGCGGCGGCGGCGACAAAGACGGATGCCGACGACGACGGCGTCGTCGTCCATGGATGCCGCGTATCCTCGCCGGCTCCCTCCGTTGACCAATTCATGGATCCTCAAGTAGTAGTAGATATTGAAGCTCACCAAGACGCATTCGATCAATTCAATGCCTTGGTCGAACGAGAATCACACGAAGCCTACTCCTCCATCCAACAAAACCTCCAACCATCTCCCGACGCCAACAACATCGTCCACGAAAAATTACGATACCAAGCCTGCTACTGGTGCTATTCCATAGTAGACAAATACGACGTACCCCGTACCACTGTCTCCATTGCCATGTCCTACTTTGACAAACTCGTTACCTCCGCTGGATGCGTCGAACGGTCTCAATGGAGTTTGGCATTGGTAAGCTGTCTGTATCTTGCCATTAAGATTCATTCGTATGGAGGAAAGGTGTTTGATCCAAATCATTTGGCAAAGGAGAGTAAGTTGAATAAGAATCAAAAGAAGGGAAGTAGTAGTAGTAGTAGTGGTAGTGGTATTGTGGTGACGGGAAAGGCTATATTGGAGATGGAGGATCACATTTGCAATGTGTTTGATTGGTATGTCAATCCTCCCGTGGCGGGAATGTATGTTGACATTCTTGCGCCTGTTCTGACGGAGCAGGCTCCCTTGAACGAGTACGATTTTGATCAAGATGGCAATGTGGATGTTGATGACAAAGTGAGGCATCATCTCGTGGAGGAAGCCAAGTTTCTGTGTGAACGTAGCGTGATGGATACCTTCTTTACCACCAAGGCTCCATCCTCCATCGCGTGCGCTTCCGTACTAGTTGCCATGGATCTCATGCGTTTCCCACCAGGTGTCAGCCAGTACTTGGTGTCATTGCCATTGGATCACGATCCAGAAGAGACGGAGCTTTGTGCTCAGCGACTTCATCAGATTTGTACTCAGGAGGATCACAAGCCTGCTGTAACAGTATCCTCGCTAGGTACTACTCGAGGAGAAGCAGCAAGTAGAATCCGCACTGTGACGCCGACAAAGGGCGATATGCCTTCTGGGATCAAGAGGATGCGACAGGATACGGCCATTGATGCCATTTATGGAGAGGATGACCATCAAGATGAAGTCACCGTGTCTCCTCAAAAGAAGAGGAGAATATACTGAGATCCGAGGCTACCGCAAAGGTATCCTAATTCAAGTTTCATCCAAACATGACATTTTTACGAGTTACATCATTGTTGATATTATAGAAATAGAAAAGGAGAGAAAATCGCCACCATGCCTCCTCCTGAAAAGAGAAACACGCTAGAGAGATAGAGAAAAGCTTTCATGGAAATCCCACATCATATTCAGACGTTTTTGCAAATAGACAGACACACACACGTCATTGTTGATAACTTTTAGTTCAGTACAATACTATTAGACAAAATTCTACATCACAATCTTAACTCTTTGAATTGTAATAAATGAGGCAATAACAAGGAATACGGGGGTTTGGCTCGGGACTCTAGAGATGACAACATGAATGCCAAGCCTATGGTTACCATAGGTATGTAGCCATTTTTCTAGCTGACAACCGTACTGCCAAGGATACCTCCATTTCATTCACTACACATTAAGTGTTGTATTGCAAGACTTGATTAGAGGTTTGCTTGACAACGATGGATAATAATTGATAATCACACCCTATTTTATCCATGATGAAAGAAGTTTGTCTCATACTGGAGAGAGTTAGATCATGAATGCCAAGCCTCTGGGTACACACCTTAGCCGTTTTTCTAGAGGTACGATAAAATGGATACCTCATTGGTATGCGTGACCAGCTGGCAGAGATGTAAAATTAGACCTTTGCCTGATAACTTTTGAATAATATGCCAAAACTCGCCCTGTTTTCATGAATGAAAACTGGGTTCAGTCGGTTTGCCTGACAACGTGTGAATAATTGCCAAAATGTCAAACAACTTGGTTATTTTTTATCTTGTGAAAGAAAACAGGAGATCAGCCAAGACTAAGACTGAAAACTGTCTCGACGGCCCATGGTCAAAGCAAGAATGAAAGTGATCGCCTATCTCATTTTTGATTTGCAAAAGAATGGCTCATTATTTATTGTACAAGACAATAGCTGTGAAACGAAGGCAAATATTGAGATTCACGCTTATATTCGAATGGCAGCAAAGAAAATCTCCGTGCTTACAACTACCTATCTCGGCCTATTTTTGGCTGTTATTTGCTTTGACACAATCCAAGTAGTATCTTCCGGTTATCTTCTATGTACAAGCGACCATTTCATTGATGGCCTCGGCAGAAGTTGTGCTTGGTATTTGGTGAGATGCTCTTACCCCAGCAATGATTTTTGCCCACCTTTTTGCACCTGAACCTGACACCAACAATCAACATCTTGCCTATCAAGGGCAATAATGTAGAATTTCGTTGTGAAAGTCTTCGACCTCAGGAGGCCAATTTGACCAATGCGGACGGTGTATCTCCATGGGACGCTTGCTGTTGGTGTTTGGGAGGTGAAGTTGAATACATTGATCCCGATGCTCCTTCCGCGGCCCCATCCATTAGCTCGAGCCCCACTGTATCACCCCAACCCTCTTGGCAGCCCTCTTTATCTAGTTCACCGACGAGTTCTTCGCAGCCATCGGCATGGCCCTCACATCAGCCCTCAGACGCGCCTTCTTATGAGCCTTCGTCATATCCTTCATTACAACCAAGCGAGAGCGTGCAACCAAGCTTTGAGCCAACGTCACATCCTTCATTGCAGCCAAGCGAAAGCGCGCAACCAAGCGTTGAAGCAAGACCAAGCGAACAGCCATCAAGCCAACCAAGTGATCAACCCACCACCACTCCATGCCTTGGGATGCAAGTGAGGGTGAATGTTAGGACAGACCAGTATGCTGGCGAGACTAGTTGGCAGCTTATCAATACCTGCACGGGCACCGCTGAAAAGTCAAGTGCTGTAGATTTGAGCACTCCGTACACTGCGGCAAATACCCTTTACACAGATGAGTATTGTGTAGCCGATGCTGAATACACTTTTACAATCTATGATTCTTTTGGCGACGGCATATGCTGTGGTTATGGCAGCGGAAACTATAGTATTGAATGGGGGCCAGACAGTGTCATTATTGAAGGCGATGGGCAGTTTGGTTCCTCTGCGAGCAAAACGTTTGGATCTTGTGGAGCACAACCTCCTCCTCCTCATCCTCCAACTCCAACTCCCAGTCTCACTCCCACTCCTCAGCCGACTTATCCAACAGGAAAGCCAAGCAGTCTGCCTTCCCAATCACCCTCATCTAGCCCAACCAACCTACCATCTAGTGAGCCATCGCCTTGGCCCAGCACACAGCCCGTCAATCAACCATCCCAATCATCCTCTGTCACGCCTTCCCAATCACCCTCGTATAGCCCAACCAAGCTACCATCTAGTGAACCATCGTCTTGGCCCAGCTCGCAGCCATCCAGACAGCCAACCGATCAACTATCCCAATCACCCTCTGACCCGCCTTCCGAACCACCCAGCTCAAAGCCATTCAGACAGCCAACTGACACACCTTCCCAAATCCCTAGCTCAAAGCCGTCTAGCCATCCCAGCTCAAAGTCATCTAGCCAACCCTCATTCCAGCCCTCAAGTTCGCCATCAAGTAAATTCTCATCTCGCCCTTCCAGCCAGCGCTCGAGACCGCCATCGCCATTGCCTTCAATCAGTCCTCCTGGCCCTACGAAACTGCCATCATTGAGACCAAACATAGAAACAGGGGATTCCTCAGAATCACCAATACAGAGTCCTACATTGAGCCCAGTGAATGGAGGAAACCAACAATCATCTACATCCCCAACATCATCTCCCTCCAAACAATCCCCATGGTGGTCATCAACTGCGACTAGCTTCCCGACTTCTATTCTTACCCAGAAGCTCCCTTCTTCTTCATCAACAGAGAGGTACAACTCTCCAATAATACAGAGTCATATGTGTGTCGTATTGGCAATCATTCCGATGTTATTAATATAAGCACAAGTTATGCCTATCAGTCAAACTCCTTCTTTGAATCATAAAGGAACAAAAAGCACAATGCTCCAACCACGCATACTGCCGAATTAAGCTGAAACACAGCAGTCCAACCTGCATCCTTATCTGGCATCATATCCAATAACTGACCAGTTATAGAGACGCTCAAGCTTCCCACCATGACCCCTGGCAAGCTTGTGAGCGAGTACAACAATCCAGCCCATCGCTCGCCTGCCTTCTCCTGCGTGGCTGCGCCAAACCCGGCGGCGTCAAAGGCTTGCAATCCCACCGCACCACCCAGCAGGACTTGGGCTGTCGTGGCTTCTTCTGGTAGATTGGATAGTAAATATAGGCAGGTGGCTGGTCCTAGCAGGGCTGCACTCTGGAAGAGCTTGCGTACATGCGTGCGCTTCTCTGTAGCCTCTTCCACGCTGAGACTGCCGTCATCACTGACGTATTTTTTCAAAATATAATCAGCAGCATTTCCAGCCGTCAGTCCACCAACCATGCCGCAGAGACTGGGCACTACCGAAAATAAGGCTGATTCCTTCACATTCAAACCGTAATGCTGTGCAAAGAATGTGGGTGTCCACGCGAGTAAAGTGTACAATTCCCAATTCTATGAAAAGAAGAAGTTAGAGATGAATGGCAACTCTAAGAGTTCGCAAAAACAATTAGCCATGCATAATGGGAACCGTCTTTTCATAGATCAACTAACCTTGGCAGCATGAGCTAAAGTCATGGCCCACACGCCTGATGAGGTCAGAAAGGAGGTCCATGGAGCAGATTGGAGAAGGGCTTTCATTCCATCAATCCTAGATGTCGTTGGTTCAAGCTCGCATTCATTGAGGACAAGGCTGGCATCATCCTCGATCATGTTGTTCACAAATGTCTCCTCACAATTCTCTTCTNCATTCATTGAGTACGAGGCTGGCATCATCCTCGATCATGTTGTTCACAAATGTCTCCTCACAATTCTCTTCTACAACTGCATCAATGGCGTTTGTTGGTGCATCTTTTCCAATGAACCACCACGGTACCATCCACAATAGACCTGCCAAACCATATAAGTAAAACATGCCCCTCCAGCCAGGAATGTCTGCAGGTGCACCATCCAATCCACTCATGAAGTCCAATACCAACGGACTCACGAGGTAGGCGCCCACCGTCCCCATTTGAAAGCCTGAGATGATGATTGCCAGTGCAGTTGCCTTCTTTTCGGGAGGGACCCAATTGGCAAGTATGCGTTGCATTGTTGGCAATACTACAGCTTCTGCTGCTCCCATAACTGCACGGACGAGTAATAACGGCAGCAAAAACATGGTTGTTGCATCCCCTACACTATTGGCATTGCTCAACTCTGCCATCAGGGGTGTACCAAGCGTAGCACAGCTCCACAGAAAGACACCTCCCAGCATTAGCAATCTCGAACTTGCCACACTGACTGCCAACCCTATCGGGACTATTGCAAGTCCATACCCATAGCTGACTGCACTGGAGATTTGCCCCTTGATTGTGTCCGTGTATCCAAATTCAGAAGAGATGGGTAATATGGCAATGGACATGGCAACACGATCTAGCGCTGAGAGGAAGGTTACAATGATGCATAGTGCCAAGATTGGGATGAACTCTTTTGGTATACCAAATTGGGTGTCTTCGTTGGTAATGCTGATTGAACCAGCATTAGCCGTCTCGAGTTCCATTGTTATTTCTTCATTCTTCATACCATTGTTCTCTGTTTCATCCAGATTTGTAGTTGCAACAATTGTGGCATCCTCATCCAGAACCTGTTTTGCATATAGCTTTGTGAGGAATGCACCTCTATGACAAGTAGAGTGAAACCTATTGTGCAGATTGTTGCATCTGATGGAGAATGGCTGTGATGATGGTGATAACCATGGAGATAATCTTTCATGACCAAATTGGTTTGGCAATGCTGGTACAACCGTGGATGGCCGCAGGGAGGAACACCTTAAGGTTAAGGGTGACGAAGCAGCACTTCTCACCGACAAGAATGCAGCGGCCGTCAATGTGGCTGGCATCGATGCTGTCATGGCAGCGCCCATAGACAGTGGCAACCCTGAGCATGTAAGGCCTTGTTGAGGCCGACGGCGACGCAACGACGAAAAGACAACATTCGAAGAACCAGCATGATCACCGCCGACAGAACGAAATGAGGCGACTGGATCTGTATTGCTGCTGCATGTAGCTATGGAGACGATGCAGCAGGTTGCCAGCAGTGGCAAGAGTTTGACTGCTAGCATCTTTGAAGCATTTTTATGAGGCCTCCGGTCCCGGCGCGGCCCGGTGGTTCCTCATTCCTCTGATCTGGGCATGGGAGAGAAGTTGGGAACGGCGACGTATCGATAGTATCGTACCTATGATGACGATGTAAAAAGTGGAGGATCTTTTAGGAAGTCACGGCGGAATAAGTGACGTATGTACCGGGTAAATGGCGGGAAAGGAAGGAAAGATTCACCTTCTTGACACATCACACAGAAATTTGCACACAGAAACAGCAACCAGCTGCCAGCACCAGCAACATTGCAATAGCAATAGCAATACCTATGGCAATGGCATGCAATGGCCTTTTACATGAGAGATCAACATGTCATCGTCAACCGGTAACATGCTCCCAGATCTCAACAAGGTCATGGCGGCAGTGGGGCCTCAAATATTTGCCTTCCTCCCGCTCGGTTCGTTGTTGAGCGGGTCCAAGTCTCCTATGCTAGTCAACACGATTTTCCATGACGGTGTATTTCAATGTTTGGGCCAATCTGCAACACTAAGCCTATCGTCGTGTCAACATTTGCGCAGGATAAATGATGATCAGTTGATAAGTCTCGTGAGGAAGATAGTTGAGATAAATGAGGCCTCTGACCCAGGGTACAATTCCCCTGTGGTGCGCCGGAGATCACGGCACATCTGTCCGGGAATTCGATGTTATTGCCACATCAAGGTGAAGCATCTGGACCTATCCCGTTGTCGCTTGTTGTTGGGAGAAGGCGTTCACTACTGCCTGAAGCATATGCCAAAAGTGGAGACAATCCTCCTCTCATCTGCAGCTCGTTTTGATGCTTTTGAGCACTTTGTTCCAGGTGACCCCTTATTCTTGGACCGCGTTGAGTTTTTGGACATGTCAGAATGCAGACGGATCAAAGGAAATGGTATCCGAAGCATCGTGAAGAAAGACTTTTACGCCAAGATTAAGCACTTGGATTTATCTGGTTGCTCAGCGCTCAATGGTGGCTCTGATTTCATGCCACTTATATATTTCTCCAATATTGAAAGCCTAAATCTTGCAGGGACTAAGGTTGACACAGGTTACGTAAGTGTACTTTCTTACATCCATCGGCAAACACTCAGATGTTTGAACCTGAGGGGGTGTGAGAAGGTCAATTTGCCCGCTATTTTGTATTCTACAAATATTGGAATCGCACGGTCGTGGGTTGCACATAAAAGTGAAATCGCTGGGGGTAATGTCCAATCAATGATCTCGCCTTACTTAGTAGGCTCCATTCCAAGAAGGAAGTTGGAGTATGCCAAAGAAATGAGCCACGCAATAACCAAAATGACACCCGGCAACATGATCAGAGCAGGGCAGCTGTTAATCTTATCCCAGGAATTGATGGAAACCTGTGAGAGTTTAGACAGAGAACATGGTACTGGTCGTGGCAGGGAATGCCCCCTGTTTGGGCGGTTGGAAAAATTAGACATTGGAATGATTGGTAATAGTCGCATTCGACTTGAGGGCTGCATCGCCACCATAGCATGGCTCAACGGAGGGCGCCTTCGGGAAGTAGATTTGTGCGGATTAGAAAGCATTTCCGAGTCCGACCTTGCTGTGCTTGCTTTGAGCAATCCGCACCCCTCGCAACTCAAAACTTTCACTGCTTCTGCTACCATGAGTTCTCCTCTTGAGTCATCATTGGTTAATTTTTTTCATGGTGCAGCACGCATGAAGGAGTTAGATTTGTCTTGCTGCAGTGAATGGGGAGGGGATGGATCTGGAATTGGATTACTGGAATTGATTAATCTGCAAAGTATCAAACTTGACTACACAAAAATTACCGATACTTTGTTGGGGAAGTTTCTGGCGAAATCAAGGCGGTTGAAAAGGCTGAGTGTTCATGGCTGCTCCAATGTAAAAAGTAGCACTATTTTGTCAGCAAAGAAAAAGAACGTAAGCATGCACCCGGCATCAATGGGACTACTTGAACTTGATTGCAGAGACATTCACATGGACTGTCCTCTGTCAGAGTTGCGAGAAGAATACCCCACTCTTCTCAAACTGAACAATAGATCGACTCCACTGGGGGCTCATCTTCTTAGAGATCATCGTACTGACTTTCTCTGGCGCGTTGGAGAGAAAGAAAAGGGCAGAAATGTGGCAAAAAAGAGAAAAAGAACAACTACAATTACAACTACTCCTCCAAGCACAGGCAGACCTTATGCCTGTTGCAATGGCTGCCCCTCATTTATCAACTGTTGCTCGATACAAAGAACAGGATTTAGCCAAACAAGTGATACAGAGCAAGAAATGTTTTCCTGCATAACATGTGGCATTGAATTTGGACGGTTTGTATGTATGACTTGTGCTCGAGGCTGCCACCAGGATCATAAAGTCGCCAGTATTGGTTTTGGTGCTGGGTATTGTGACTGTTGCATCTTTGGTACCTGCCTGCATTCAAGCTGATGAAATGTGGAAGAGCAGATAAGAAAGAATTGCAGTGTGGAGGAACAGATAAGTATGTATCTAATTCTAGGTCATTGCTGGTGCAATATTATAACCCTGTTACACATAAGACTTGTATTTGTGAATGCTGAACTGAAAGAATAGCACCCCATGGTCACTATAGTAATCCATAGCAGTCCTGTCTCATAAGTTGCATGATACATGACCAAGGGTACAGATGATACATTGTCGCATCTGGTTATCAACACAAGGCTACCAAGTCTTCCAAAGCCTTGTGGAGCCCATCCAGACTTTCAGGCTTGACTTTAAGCATGAAAGTTTGAAGCCGTTCGTTTTCATACTCTACCGCGCCGAACCTAACATATGCTGCTTTCGCTTTGATCACCTTATGGAATGTCATGCCTTTCAAAACGCTTGCATTAAATATGATCTTTCCTGTGTCAGCATTGCGTAGCACCATTCGGCACTTGTATATCCCCGTGTCTTTTTGGCCGCGAAGTAGGCTCAGGCTTCCCGGGCTGTGTTTTTTCCATTCATTCTCCATTCGTTTGAGATGCCTAGCACGAACTGTGTACACGGTTTCTTCTTCTAGAGTGTCTCCATTGACACCGTCGTCTTTGTGGGTCTTAGCTAGACCTGTCATATTGTTTGTGGGTTTAGTGCCAGAGGAACGAGGGATAGAAGATGAGTCAGCTGGCTTTACTGTTGGTCTAGATGCTGGAGTGGTAGCTGTGCCATCATCTGCATTCATTGCAGTTGAAGGGGCAAGCTTTACAGAAGCGAAGATCGAATTAAGCTTCCCATTATCAGCAGTCTCTGCAGCCTTCACATTATGCCACTTCCTACTTGCCCGGATAATCTTTCTCGGTTTACGGGCTGCATCCTTAACTTGAGAAGTGTCACCACTGGGGCCATCTCCATTGGTGTGCTTTCTCTTGCCTTCAGGCAAGTTAGAGTCAGTCCCAACTGAAGTTGACGATGCTTGCGTAGTTTGCGAGATAGGAACATCTGCAGCTGCAGCCCTTTTGGAGCCACCAAACATAAACGTGTCAGCTGGCAGAGTGGCAGGAACAGCACCAAACGAAAACTGCGGAGTGGAAATGTTTGGATCGTTCCCGGTTGTTGGAGCGGTAGGAGCCGAACCAAACCGAGTTGATGGCATGGGCGCTGCATTGACAACTCTACTTTTCTTAAAACAGGCGCCATTGGCCTCGCCATTACTGCAGCCTTCCTCTGTCTCAGAACAATCAGCGTGTCGCCGTTTACTTCTGAATGGATTTGTAGATGTTCCGTTTGAGGAAGCTGTCGCTGATGCCGAACGTTGTAGGGTAGTAACTCGAATTCCCTCACATTTCTGCTTTGCGGTCTTCAAGTCTTTCTCGGCATCCTTGACTTCTTGATCCAATCTGTCAGCCTCAGATTGAGCTAACTCCATTGTTTTAGAGGCCGAGTCAATCAAGGACCTGGCAAGGCCCTCTCCCAACTGTTTTGCTGGGCGAATCCCACTGTTTTTGCTGCCGATTCCACCACCCCATTCAAGCCTTCAACCCTCTTCTTTGCTGCTGCCAGACGACCCTCCGCAAGGTCAATAGCATGGCGTCCTTTGGTATTTGACATGGTTTTGGTTGAAGTAGATTATACTATCAGAGGAGTTGTCTCACGCTGAGATTCGAGTTGTTTATGCACGTTGAAAATCAAAAATCAGTTGAGATTTTGTGATGAAGAAGTACAAGTCGCAAGATAGTGAATCACGCTACATATTACTTTCCATCCCAAACAATCAATTGAAGAAGTCAGGTCTTGACCAGTTCGATGGAATCAGACAGAGCTTGGCCAGGCTTCATCTCTTAGTCACACAAAGGTCACACTAATCTCAGTCCACCAGCCTAAAGTAAAAGGTGGTATTTAGAAGCATTATTCTTGTAAGAAGTTGCTTATAGAAGGAGGCAGTACGACAAGTAGCAGGTTTTGATGAATTCTCAGTGTTCAGTGATTACAAAATATGTCAGGCCTTTTCCTAATGAATAACATCTTTTCCTGGCAGCGAAGGGTGAACATCTGTTTTGACATTGAGCTTTTCTGAGCTACGATTTGTAGGGCGATTAAGGCGTGATTTTGTTGAATACCGATGGGCTCCTTACTGCGACCTCCATTATTCAACATATGAATATTATACCTCAGTGGTCATGAACGGGGCTCATGCGAGCTGAGCTCCCCAGAAAATAAGCCGTCAATTGTTTCACTCAAACCCCTCCAGAGGAACCAGTGTGTCCATCAAAAGAACGGCTCCAACTTTTTGCTCATATATGGCCCATCAAGCTCATACCCCATCTTCCTATAATAATGACGTGTGCCCACTCCAGATATGACAAGTATTTTCTCGCTCCCGTGTTCCTCTCGTGCTATCCTTTCCGCTTCCTCCATGAGCAACATTCCGAATCCCTGATGCTGGAAACGAGTGGGATCTCGGCCAGAGACTGCCACTGCAGTTCCGTACACATGAAGCTCTCTATCCAAAAGAGAAGAAGATAAACTGTAGATTGAGATTGTGTAGCAGCAAAGTCACAATTAATGAATCAATGACGTGTTCTTACCTCACAATAGAAGATGGCACCTCCGATATCTCCGGACGAAATGCTACTGAACTAGCCTTCCGTAGCCTCAATAAACCAATGAGAATATCCTTTCTCGGATCCTCATACGACAAAAATGTCTCCCAACCTCCATTTGCGACATAATCCCTCCGTATCAATTCAACATCATCTGGGCTAACAGCCTCCTGAATCTGCTTCATCCCCACTTCTCTGGTACGAATATCCTTGCAAGGCAGATCCAAGTCACGCATACGCTGCAATGCCAACTCACGTAAATTGCCATGTTCCACACCCGAACTCACCAGCGGCATGGGAATATCCCTTTGAATTCTATAAACCCTAGTCCACGGTGGTACCATCGCCATGACGCTTGCCGTCAGCTCCACCAATTGATCCGGCGTGTAATTCCTATACCGTCCCGTCTTCCACAGCTCGTACAATCCCGTACCCCTAATCACCAGCGTGGGGTACAGCTTCAGCCCATCTGGACGAAATGCCGGATTCTCAAAGAATTCACAAAAGCCGGTAAGATCTCTCTCCAGCCCAGTATTGGGCAAGTCTGGCATCATGTGCGTGACCACCTTAAAGCCGCAGTCTTTTGCCAAGTGGAACGAGTTTGCCACGGCACTGACAGTATGACCTCTATTCGTCTCCCGTGCCACAGACTCGTATACACTCTGAACTCCAATTTCGATACGCGTGCAACCATACCCGAGCATCTCGCTCAAGTGAGGCTTGAGACAATAATCCGGCCGTGTCTCAATCGTAATACCAATACATTTGATTGTGCTCTGCTCCGAGTACCGCACAGCCTCCTCAACACTCGAGCTTTTATGTCCAGACAATGCATCATGCAAATTTCGAATGAAGTAGTCCTTGTAGCTTTTATCCAAACTCATGAATGTTCCCCCCATGACAATAAACTCAACCTTGTCAACGCTGTGTCCCAATCCTCTCAGCTGTGCCACCCTCCCCCTTGTTTGCGAGTAGGGATCGTATCGTGCTCGAATGGCACGCATACTCGTAGGCTCATACCCCGTATAGGCTTGTGTTGAATATTCAAAGTCGCTATCTGGCCCTCCCGGACAGTAGACGCATACTCCCCCTGTCATGGCAATGTGGGGACATCGATGTGGTTTCGACATTACGGCCACGACTGCCACGCCGCTTGCAGTTCGTACGGGTTTTTGACGTAGGAATGGTAACAGCTTGGGTTTGTAATCGACGGGTATCGAGGATAATATGTCCGTGATGCGTGGTACTCCGGGCAGTTTGTACTTGCGTGCCGATTGGGCCTTTAGAGCTGTGAAGTTGAGTGATTGATTGGAATCATACGCGGTTATGAGAGTTTGGACAATGTGGGAGATGGCGAGTGCGTAGTTTGTGTTGGATGTCATGGCGGTAAGGTTGTTTTTATTATTGTTGGCATTTCCTTTGCTGTTGTTGGCGCTGTTGTTGGGTTTGGGGCCCTTGGTCTTTTTTGGTTTGGTGTGGATTTTGACCATGCCCGCATCATCGTTGCCGTCGTCGTTGACGGGGACGGTCGGGTCGTTTGCTGGCTCTCCTTCTGGTCTCATTTTTATTGCGATGTGTAAAAAGAGATTTCGATTGCTGCAGATGATAGTTTTGGGGTTGACTTTGTTCGTTTGGCTTTAGTGGCTGATGCCCACGGTCATCTTGCTTATTGATATGAGTAGGCGGAAGATGTTATTGTTATTGATGTTATGGTCATGGTGCAATGGTGCACAGTGTCGAGTGCACAGCTAGCTGATGTTTGGATTTGGAAGGAGGGTAAGACGAGATACTTTATACTTTGGGGTTTCATTTTGTTTCTCGCATCATGATATTTACCTATGACTTATTGTGCATCAAACTCTGAATCATGAGAAATATCATAGCCCAGATTTGTTCCCTTTAAAGGCATCACGTCTGTCCTCTGTCCCAACCACGGACCGACAGCGCTTCAACCCAGGCTAGCTTCAACAACCCTCAACCCTTCATTTTTCTCTGAAGCCGAATCTGAATGAAAGGACAATCACCGAACTGAGATTTCTTCAGTGAAGGGTACTGTACTGCCAACTGCTATCACCTATGCCACAATAATATCCGATCCGTTACTCTGAAGCAGCATCAACGTCGTTAGGTATCTGACTACTTCCGCCAAGGCACGATCGTTTGTGGTTTGCGGTGTTAGGTGTCGCTCTCTCGGAACAACAGGAAAAACGAGTGCGAGTGCACAGACAGAGCTATTAAACAGCAAATCAGAGGACAGCAACACATAACCAGGTATCATTTGACATTCTGTGGATCGAAGCAACAAAAGGACAAAGACTCAACAATTCACACATTCTCACTAAACCATGGGAAAAGCAAAGAAGACGCGTAAATTCGCGGTAGCCAAAAAAATCATCTCTCCCAAAGATGCTCGCGTCAAATCCAACCAAAAGGAAGCCCAAGCCAAAGCCAAGGAACTTGCCAAAAAGGAAAAACCCCGTCACGTTGAACAGGCCATCTCCGCCCTCTTTTTTCAATACAACACTCAGCTTGGTCCACCCTACCACATCTTGGTCGATACCAACTTTATCAACTTTTCCATCCGCAACAAGATGGACATTGTGCGTTCCATGATGGATTGTCTCCTTGCCAAGTGTATACCGTGCATCACCGACTGTGTCATGGGAGAGCTCGAGAAACTCGGGTCCAAGTACAAGGTGGCATTGCGTATGGCACAGGATCCACGATTCGAACGCATACCGTGTGGCTGTAAGGGGTGTTATGCGGATGATTGTTTGGTGAATATGGTCACTCAGTGGAGGTGCTTTGTGGTGGCGACGTGTGATAAGGAGTTGAGGGGGAGGATACGAAAGATTCCGGGTGTGCCGTGTATGTATATTAGTAGTCATCGGTATACGGTGGAACGGATGCCGGAGGCATTTGGGGCGCCTAGGTAGGGGAGGGGTCCCTCTAGAGGCGTGTAAACCGGAAGGATAATTCTGAGACTGTTTGGCTTTATATTTGGAGATCTCCAAAGAGGTTCATGAAGGGGGGTAGGAGGTTCGACTATTTATTCTTCATCCTGGATATACAAGTTGATTACAGAGAGAGGGGGAATGAATATACTGTTGTATCAAGAGTTGTATGAGCAGTTTGGTACCAAGAATCACTATGATGGACATCATTTTACAGAAAATCTTATTGTGTAGAGAAACACTGCTAAACTGACATCCAGATATACATATGATGAAGGCTAAAATGAGCCAAAGAGACAGTAGTCTTTTCTACTTTGTTCTTCTTCTCTTTGATGGTGTGCTTGAACTTTCGTCTTGTTCCACTTCCTGGAATGTCTTATCACCGTCTCCTTCCCCATCTATGTGCTTGACATCTAAAGGTGAGTCCCTATTCATCGTGATGCATCCCATCTCCTCTTCCTGCTCTGTAGCCAGTGCTATATCAAGGTTTGAATAGATGAATACCTTCGAGGGATGATAGCCCTCTTCGTTGCAAAGCCAATGAAGACGCATAGTGTACATATTCACTTCGATTGGATCATACTCTAAAGGTAGAGAAGAAAACCACTTGTTTGCTCCCGCGGGAAATGCACAGTAGTCCATTGCAACCATTACGGCTGCCAAAGCAATTGACGATGGTTTCACGTCCGCAAAGTTTCGATCTACCACGCTGAGCTCACACAACAGCTTCGACTGCTTCAACAGCTCTTTTCTCATTTCAATGGGTATGTGCAAATCTGTGTCAACATATTGATTCACCTGGTCACTCATTACAAGAGATGAAATGATATCTACGAACATATCGGGCACGGGAGGGTTCAAATACCAATCAAGATCTTCACACACCCGTTGCTCCATGTTCAATATCTGCTCGGGTGAGAAGTGATCATTGCATTCCCGCGAAAGAGTCCACACGTCAAGCATCTTTCCATTGCATGATGAATTGATTTTGATGGCGAGATAGAAGCACGAAACGAGCGCCAGCGTCCACTCTCCAGCGCGAACAAACCCCCGGGAGAAATATCTATCAAATATGGCGAAAGTATGGCTCACGATGCGCATGTCAATGTCGTAGTCATCTACTATATCGTAGAAAGAGTATAGGTGTGATTCTCGCCAATGCTCATTTGGAGTGATCAGTTTCGGAATGGCGTATGCCTCAGATTGCTCCCTGTCCAATAGGGCCTCCCATTTGTCGTAAATGTCTCCTTCCACGCCATGAATCATTTCGTCGGAACTTTTGGATGGAGCGATGGAACAATCCTCGATTCTGTATTCCATCACCCGAACCGAGTCGGGCGCAGTCGAGTTTTCTCCTGCGATAGGCGGGCTAGACTTCGCACCCAATTCCGATGGCAGCGGCTGATTACCATTGTTATCGGACGAACTTTCCGCACGAGAAGCAGTAGGTTGGTTCCGCCCCTCAACCTTGAATCCCGCCGCCACCGCTTCTGCGGTAAAAGACGGTGGTTCCGCAGAGGAAGAAGCAATGGACACCCCCTGTAGAGAAAGAACTTCGATAGCAGAGGGCATGATACTTTTATGTTGGATCTGATTCCTGTCTAGATGGCGCAATGAATATGGATGCTCGGATGCTCTCTCTAGAGTATGGCGGTGTCATTGATCGTCGGCCTCAACCGTTGGAGAATGGAGGAGCAGGGATGGAGCAACTCTCTAGAGAGCAAGGAGTATCGTAGGTACCATAGGGTAGGATGGAACACAGCCAGAAGCGCCTTCTCTGAGTCGTGACTGATTTCAACGTTGGAATAGTATTAATTCGCCAAAAAATATCACAAATCCACGTTGGCGATATTCGATATTTTGATGTCTCCCGCCACCTCGCTCCAGCTACTGGAGCCCAGCCATCTATCTATCACCGCCTCGACATCTAACACTAAACATCCTGCCCACCTACCTCCATCCAGCTCGATCTGCTGTGCCTCATTGCTAACAGAAAGCCGACACCCTGGTCCTGGTCGGCCAGCTGTTCCCCAAAATAACGCAAAGCCGAGGAGGTATCCGTCATGCTGTCATTCCTCGCAGTGGCCTTGATCATGGCCTCTTGTGGCGTTTCTGCATTCCTACCAACCAAACATCATCGCCAGAGCCAGAGCGCAGCGGGAACACATCATCAATCAAACAATGTGCAGGGTATTGACTTTTACTCCTCGCACAAGCAACATGGAAATGCACTCGCGTCACTGCAAATGAGTTACAAATCTCCAGATGAAGGCAATAGTTATAACGACGATGCTTTTGGGCTTGTATTTCTGACGGGTGGTGTGCTCTCTCAAGATATTGACTTTGTTGCAACATTTGCATCGCTCTCTGCTATTGCCGCTGTGGGAACGAGTCAAGGTTTCTTTGAGAAAGACGAAAGAGCACCTGCTGCTGTTGCGTTATTGACTCTAGTTATATTACCCATTATCTCATCACTGAGACAGACTGGATCTCTTGATAGCCTCGTGCCTCCAACACATGTAGAAATTGGGTTGTGTACAGTTAGTGCAATCTGGGCCTTTGTCAATTGGTCACGAGGAAAGGAACATTAAACAAATATATGCGCTATTGTCACACATATGGTGAAATAATTTAGCCATTGCAACAGAGTGCGTATGAGAAGTTGTGGGTTCTGGCAAATACATTTCAGCTGTTCTTCCAATTCTTTGGGCTGCATACCAATGATTCTCAGCGACAAAGCAAATACATCAATTTGAACAGTCATTATTTGAACCAACCAGCCATGTTTTCAGCCAACTTCTCTGTTCCTTTCTCAAGATCAGAAACCTCTATCGTACTAAATGCCTTTTCACACTCCTCTCCACTGAACTTCATTCCTCCCTCCTTCGTTGCAATAGTTTTTGGTGGTCCCACCTTCGGTTTCCGCGCCAGTATCCACGGTCCTGGATAGGCTCGGTGCATGAGACATCCCGGTGCCTCTTCCTGAGGTGCTGCTGATAATGACCAAACTGGTTCAAAATCCTCTGTGAATAGTTTGCGTGCTTCGTCGGTCGCATACTTCTCAATCAGAGATAGGCGAGCATTCAAAAGAATAATACATGTTCCCATACCCACTTCGTTGCATATGCGTTCGATTGCAATAAGCTCTTTTGGACCTGGTGAGACAAACATCGCTACTTCTGTGTCTTTAGGCAGAGTAAATGGGCCAGAAGCCGTATTCTCATCTTCCATCTCTTCTGCCATTTTTGCAGCAAAGCCTTTAGCCTTTCTCTTCTTTCCAGTTTTGAGAACTCCCCTCTTTCCTTTCCGATCAATGGCCAGGATGTTGCATTCTGCGCTTATATCGTTGGACCATCGTTGCCGTGCCTGGTCGGCAAGATACTCATCGTTGAAGACAGCAGAAATGTGATTGGCACCGAGTGGTTGGAACATTTCCACGAATAATCTTGCTAATTCGCGGTTTGAAGTGTCCAATTTTTCCATTGTGAGACCTTCTGTTAGCTCCTCACCACCAGTCAGTGTCGAGAGATTGCCGCGTTTATTCTTTGAACCCTTCTTGTTCTCGACCCCAAAGTTGGCGCCGACAGGCATCTCCACATCCTGTCAGGTAAATTGTAATTGTTCATAACATTACCATATCATTCAAAAATTGGATATGCAAGTGTGATACCAGATCAAAGTTACACCCAGTATCAGGAGTGAAGAAGTTAGACTACACCACATGATAAGATACAGCGTTGTAGCTTTCAGAATACACACACTTACCATACGAGAAATCCGATCCTCCAACCCCTTCTGTACCGCACCACGGCATTTAGATATAGCATCCTTGACATCTTTTGGCAGTTGGGGATCTTTGCTCTCACTGCCGCCACCGAAGACGTTCCCTATCATGCGTAAGCGGGTACGCGGGATAAGTTTGTGATGTGTCGACGTTGGTGTCAAGAAAGCGTGAAGTGGAGCACATAGTGCCAAGGCAATGGTCGAGGTGATGCAAAGCCATCTTCGCCAGCCCAACGATGGTGAGAACATATTATTGTTATGCATCAATATACCTACAGGGATTTAGCCCGCCTTATTGAAGTGGTGGTGGTGAACAACATACAAGCTTTGGCAGTGGCTTTGGCCTGCTTTTAGGCATATTCTAATAGGGCGCAGGGATGCGCCCCCCCGGAATATGATCCTCAAACAGCCTCAAATACCTTATATCGGGTATGATTTGTGCTTTTTATACCCGAATCCGGACATGGGAGGCAGTTGGGAGTACCATCTGACACGTATCTCGTAGGACCTGATATTCAAGCTACGTATTCCTACGTGAAGGCCCCCATATTTTAGGGGCGCGTTCCTGGATGCATAGCCCCCCAAATGGTCCTTCTCAGCCCCCTATTAGAATACCTATGTATGCCTACCTGCTTTGTGCTTTGGCTTTGGGCTTTGGCTCAGTTTGGCTCTGCTTTTGGCACTTGCTACACGTGGAAGTGATAGTGACATTAGGCTTATGTAAATATTTTCATTTGTGCAAAAATCATCGAGCGGGGTGGGAATCGGCAATAGGCAATAGATACAACAGTTATCTGTCAAAAATAATAGATACATCATTATTTTACATTTTGAATAGTCCTTATATGAATATGTAAAACTTGACACTTTCGAGTTGATAACATTCAGCATAGCGTAGTGGGATTTAAGCGCGCTTAAATATGTGTGTTTCGCCGTTTGACTTAAGTGCAACTTAAGCACACTTAAGCGCCTAGTAAAAGCT
>JALLOX010000070.1:0-17559 GCA_036939695.1 Thalassiosira ordinaria | reverse complement strand
CCAATACTTGAAAAAATGCTCTGATACTCACAGTATACTTCACAAACTACCCAATGAGAAGTTTGGGGTGGGGTACTTGGAATGAGAATCTAAGTCACTCTAGTGGCCGAGATATGCAAAAAACGGCAAATGGCGGTACCATGGCGGTCCGGGTAAAGAAAGGGTTAAAAAGACGATTCTCAGCTATAAGTCTATTTTTTACAGAGCCTTACTAATATGCAAGTTATGCCAATTTACCGACTAAAGCACCTACTGGTGTACGCTAGCTTTTGATGCCACGCCCCACAAAGAGTTAAAAGGAATACATCACAGTGATAACAACTACTGAAATAGTTTTTTTTTCAATAAATAACTCGCAATCACTAAATTTAGAGGCAGACTACGTAAAAGCTAAGCTGATGCCTGCCCACATTTGAAACAAGTACTCTAGACAGGTTGATCCCCAAGGCAATCTACATTGGCAACTTTTACACAATAATAATAGTTATAATCTCACTTCTTGCTCTTTGTTCCGAGAAATATCTTTTTTATACGGCCTCTTGTTTTTTTCCTGGACGAACAATCAGAACTACCTTCGCCAGCTGAAGAGACTTCAATATGCAACTCAGGGCTAAAATGTTCAGACGCATCTGATTCATTTTTTGCTGCAAGTTGCTGCTTTAAATCGTTGATTTCTTTAAGTAATTCGTTGACCACTTTGTCTTGTCCCCCGTGCAATCCATGTGATGCAGTTGGTGTGTTCGCAGGGTTGACACTGGACGCAGCACTGTGGTAATCATTGTCATAATGAGAAATATGAGTAGGGGTCGTGTGAAGTCTTGCTGTTTGGGTTGTGATTGCTGATGATGTGTCGCCTCCAATGAGACATTCCAGCATCGTTTCAACTCGCCGCAATCTCTCATCTAAGCTGATTGGTGTACTTTCCGTTGATGGCAACATGACTAATGGAGGATGGGTAGGAGTCTGGGGAATTACAGGTAGTGATTCATTAATCACAGGAAGATTTGCTTGAAGGGGAGTCTCTTCTAGAAAATGAAACTTTGCATTGGAGTCACTGGCAGTTCCAGGGCTTGGTTTTCTAGATGGATTTCTGGCACCGTTTGGATCTTCTACAGACAATGTCCCATGTGAACACACGGAGAGGTCTACGCTAATATTCTCCAGGCCATGATCACCTGAGAAGTCTTCAAAATTGCTATTGGACTCTTTAGCTGTCACATTTTTTGGTAGGGACACGCTGTTGTCGCGATCCTCTTCCGCACTAATGCTGTCATAATCCCTACCCAACTGTGACTGACGGCGAAAATATTCATTTTCTGACAGCCCTTGCTTGATTTTTTGAAAGTTTAGAGAGTGAGCATGAGCAAATATTTCTCTGGAAGCACTGTCAGAGTCTATATTGGAAGCCAAAGGGGGGGTAGTAGAAGACACAAACATGCCACGTGATCGAGATTCCACCAGCCATGATGGGCAATCAGATGGGATTGAATTTTTCAGTGCACCTGAGAAAAAGGGCGAAGTCAACCCATCGCATTCCCATGAGGTGTGCTCAAGAGATAAATACAAGAACTTGAGATCATCCAGAGCCTTTTCTCCTGTTGAGTTTTTTGCTCCTTGTTCAGGGTATTCAAACATCAATGGCCCAAACGATACTACGCCTTCCCCTCTGTTGTTGCCATTTCCTTCATAAATTAATGACTCAAAATCTCCTGATATACAACAGATGGCATTATGAATCCTAGATAATTGCAGGCGTTGTTTGAATTCTCCTTCTACTGCGAATCTTGTCACCTCATCATCCTCATTTGTAGCAAAAGGCCATGCTGTGCGAAGCCTAAAAGCTGCAGTGGTTGCGCCTAACGGATAAAAACTCTTCGGTGTGTCTGGATTAGAATGTTTCACACCCCCTTCAACAAAAAAGTAGTCACTGTGCCGGTCTTGTTCATTGTTAAATTGTAGAGGTTCTTCAGGGATTGCACTATGCAAGGTGGAGCCAAGGCCTCCTGTTTCCTTGAGATCTCCTTGCTGTTGTGAACTATATCGGGAAACATAAAGTACCGATCCATTATGTCCCCTATTCCCAAGGCTAGATGTTATCCTCGCCCCTTTTTCAAAACGAACTTGCCACACCAGACTGACTGTGATGAAGCCTTGACCATCTACAACTTTCAACCTAAATAAGGCAATTCTCATTGTTGTAACAACAACATAATTCTCAAGTCCATTGCCGATATGAAGAGCCTCAGAGGCAATGATCAGCTCCTCCCCTTTCTTTGTTTTCTTCTCCAGTGGATAGGCAAGTAATAGTTGAGCACTCCTCGAGTCAACTTGGCTGAAAGGAAGCAACATCCTTTTGGGACCGAAAACATAGGGTAAGCGGTACCTTTCAATAGGTTTGAACTTTGCTTCAAGCAGATTCACACTTTTAGCAATATCATGTATTGACTCCATGACATGAGCAACAGCATCTGATATGCCAACAATAGGCTTGACAACAACGCCAATGACACCAATGGCTGTGCCTTTTGTGAATCCTATTATCCCATCCTTTTTTGCACCTCGGTACGGTTCAGTCAGGAGTCTTCCGCGGGGAAAGGTTGGTGACAACACTGTCAGCAAGGTTCTGTGGCAGTTATAAATATATGCCAAAAAAAAAGGAAAAAAATATTAGCTGCCTCACCCTGTTGATGCTGATATCACACCAAATCCAATGTCATAGACAGGTCTCGTTACCATCAAGGTGACATGACCAAAGCCTTTCTTCTTCCACCTATCATAGTGTCTTTGCCGTGTTGCTTTCTGCTCGGAGTGAAGGCGCTGAAAGTTTTCATCTAATGTCAGCATTGTGGCGGTATGACCAACTGTGGCACCCAAATTGGATATAAATCCAAACACCCCGCTGGTACTATTTGATACAAGGGACAAAGTCCCTTTCAAAACGCCCACACCAACTCGCGAAGGGTTCTTTGTGATGTGTTTCAATTCACGGGATGGTTGCAAAAAGAAGTCCCGCAGACCAGTTCGAAATGATGTCAGCACCATTGTGGGATTGCCCACAAAATCCAGTGATCCAACAATCTTTCGTGGAAATGATTAAGGGGAGAGGGCATGGCACATAATATATGCATGAGAACTGCGTCATAAATGTGTTTTTGATTGTAATTGAGCCATTGATGTCTTACCTTGTATATTTGCCTAAGCGCCTCGGAAGAATAGAAGCTCCTCAGTGACTTGACTATGTCTCCCTGGGGTTCATAGACATGATCGATAAACTTCTCAGCGAATTGAATAGGGGCCTCAGATATTGAGGGAAACACTGCTGAAATGATGTTCATGTTTGCATATTGTGATCTTTCGTCCAGTTCACCTGTTGTATTTTCTGACCATTTCAGGTAGGCTTCATCTGCTGATTGCCCATTGAAAATTGGGGTAGGAGATGGAAAGAATTCTAGACGGTCGCCATCAAGAGTTTCCTCAGACAGCTCTGAATTTCCCCAGCTACTCTTTGCACTCTTGAAGTAGCTTAGATTCGCTTTGAAGAATCCAAGGACAAGAAGACGGATATAGATTTTCTTCCTCTTCTCTCTTTCATCTTCTTTCAAAAACAAACCAGCCTTGCCAATGGCGTTGCTGCTTGGTTCAGACTCAAATATAGCTGTGGAATTGACTTTATTGTCCTGATGCCAAAGATTAGCCCTTGCTTCTCGCTTTTTCATTACATCCAGATAAAAGTCCCAAATCTCATATAGCCATGACTCCTCTATCTTGAGGTCCATCTCTTGCACCTGGAGACACAAGAACACGGAGAAAAATAGATTTAGCAAAAAATGACCAATCATTCAACTACCATTGGTACTGGACTTACCTGGATTGCAACATAATCATATGAATCCATGTCACTTTTTGATCGAATGTTATCTTTCCAGGCTTTGCGGAAATGATTGGCGGGAGAGAGCATGACACATAATATATGCATGAGAACTGAGTCAAAAGTGTAAAATTCTATTGTAATTGAACCCTTGATGCCTTACCTAAAAATTGCACCGTGGGCTGAGGGAGTTTGACAGGTGTTGGCGCCAGAATGACAGGCACTTTTGTGTTCATGCCTAAACTTTGTTGATCGACTTGAATATTTCCCACTGCTACAGCCAAGCGAGTCTTTGCGGTAGTGACAGAAACTCTTAGATCTGCATCACGTGATGAAAATGAAACTAGCTCCTTGATACGAGTGGAATCAATCAAGGCTGCAGAAATTCGGTCTAGCCTTGCATACATATATTGATCAGTGCTGGCTTTGTTAGTAGAACCTCCATCGTCGTAGTCAACATCAATCTCATCTAAGTTTTGCTGAAACATCCTGTGTTGTGAATCATCATGTTAGTGCCGCCCAAAACATCAAGAAGTTGAGCAAAATGAAAAAAGACTACTTACAATGCTAACTTGATACATGGAGCAAAGTATTCTTCAAACATGTTGTCATTCAGCTTCTCAGACTCTAGTGGCCGAATGCTTTTCCCCATGTCCCCTTCGATAGGGACAGCTTCAGAAGGGGACATCAGTGGAAACCAGCGGACATAAGCTGGAGGCAACCCTTGTGAATTAGAACTATTCTGGTCTTCTTCAAAGTCCTCCATACTCTGCGCACAGCATTCTAAAGCTGGGCCCAATGGGATTTCAAGGACTCCAATTTCCACTTTTGACTGAACATTTGCTCGTTCTCCAATGACGGTCAGACGCAATGACTTACTTGTTTCAAATGGCTCCACTTGAATATTCAATTCATTTTCTCTGCTACCGCGTGCGCGCGTAGGGTTGATCATCTCAGCAATGTCATTGAAATCTTGAATTGCATCACCACCATAGCTGCTTCTGCTTTTAATGAAAGTCTGTTGATTTGGTCTTACTCTGGAGGAGTCATGCTTGGCGTTGTAAAAGTCTTCTTTGGCCCATACAGGTGCCACTTTGCTATCTACTGTTTCACTCAAGCAGATCTTATTGCCATAACTGTTACCGGGTACAGCGTAGTTTCATTGCAAGTGTAAGTTGTTGAGCAACGGGGAATTTAAGCGCTCATCTGGAAAAAAATTAGACTTACCGCACTTTCACAAACATTCCTGTGTAAGTCTCAGGAAGATTTAGTGCAGTTATTGGGCGGATAGTAAGCACTGAACACAGAAAAAATGTGAGATATATATTAACAACAATATTCATATAGGGCGTACATGGAAAAGGTTTCAACTCACCACCACCTGGGTTGAGAACAGTGCCCAATGAACGCCTTGCAGCTTTTGAAAAGGAAGCCCTTGATTGCATCAGTGCAAACACATGATTGTTTTCTCTTTCCACTGAGAGATGAGGTGCTGCAGGTGGCAGCTTAAGAAACTTAATCATGTCTGAATAAGGGCCCTTCTCTTGAGACTTTTGATCTGTTGCATGTGAGTTACCCTTCACAATTTGATGTTTCGATGCATTTCCATTGATAAATGCGTGAGCGATATTCCAGGAGGAGTAGAACAGTGGGGTAGACATTTCTGCCACATTGCTGGTGTGGTGTTCCCAGCTTTGCCACCGTAAATGCAAAAGGTGCGTGTTGGAGGGGCTGGTTGTTTTTGTTTGTGTTGAGCAAAAATCATGGCTTGTACTCAGGGTACTCAGAGTTTGGTTGGATCCACCGATTGAGTGATCACTGGTTGCTGATGCATGTGAATGATTTGAAGATGTGTTTCCAGCAATGATGTCACCAAGCAGGTCCAATGAGCCTAATGAATCACCAAACATTCCTTCAGAGGATGAATCATCGTCGTCATCTTCGAAATCAATACTACGCATGCTCTCCATGATGCTGGAAAAGGCTTTCCTTTTTGTAAATCCCACTTTCGACGGTCTTTTTGAATGCACCATGATTCGTGCCGCATTGATCGCCTTGGAAAAATTTGCCACATTCTTGATCATTTTAGAAGGCTGATTAGGTCTCTCCTCCTTTATTCCTCCATGATTATCCAAATCAGGATCCAATGAGACTCCTCCCTTCTTTTTCTTGTTGTACTTTGCCATTGCGGCCAAGGCAGGCACTCGGGTGATAGAAATTGAGCTCCCTCTCTCCTTCTCTTTGTTTGCAATATCATGCAACGACTTTAGCTGATTCTTCATACCTTCCTTGCTTTTGAGTAGTGTTTCTAAACGGCGATCTGAGCACAAGAGATAGTAGTCCAGCAAGCCAGGTGTATCGTGCACCCACTGCACTCGTAATCGGATGGACCCGCAAACTCTGTCAAGTGGATCCTTCCCTGTGCCACTTTGGCCACTGGCAAGTTATTGGAGCAGAAGAAGGTACACATCAGAAAAGGCAATAAATGATTGGCTGGGGATTGGGGGAAGAAGATGGCAAGTACACTCCTGCGAGAACAAAACTTACAGCTTTCCCATTAATGGATACCAACCAACATTCTCCTTCTGGTCCTTTAAATTCCGTAGGTGCACATGAGCTTTAATGAAATTGAGTGAAGGGACATGAGATAGCATGAGGATTGAGTCCAAACTGTAATTTGCATTGGAATTGAACCTGTGATGCCTTACCTTGTCCAAGAAATTTGTCGTTTGCCATACGTTCCTTACTTTTGATGACACACTGTATTGAATATCGGCGAGTCTCTCTTGGATCGGATATTGCTTTGGCAGGAACATCGAAAACAAATGACTGATAACACCATTGAGGCGAAAGTGCTTTTTCAATGTAGTAGGTACTCCTTGTTGTATTGCTTCTGAAAGACCCCGTGTGCCTCTTTTTATTTGTACAAATTAGTCCAACAGTGACGTAAGGATTAGATAGTCCATTCAAGTTAGAAGACCGCAGACCAGTAGCTTCAATCACTTCTACAACGACTTGATTGCGCTTTGTAATGAAAAGCCCTGTGGCCATAAGTATTAAGGTGAGCAAACATGGTAATGCCCATTTAAGCAAGCAATGGAACGCCTGTCTCTCAGCTTACCTTCATCGTAGTCCATCAAGTTTTCCAACTCGGATTCAATTGCCTCTGAATCCAGAACCCTCTCGTCAATTTCACTGGTTGTTGGATCATTATCGGTTGCCAATGATAACACTGCTCTAGACAGTGTAGTAATTTGTGCCTTCCTGTTCTCTTGATCTGATATCTCCTTTCTGATGTTCATGAGGTTTAAACGTACCACGGTTTCGTCATTGGATTGCGTTCCACTCACTTCATCGGAAATAATGAGCACTCTTGTTGCCCCTTCAGTGTCAACCTGACAGCGAAGGAATTTTTCTTTGCTGGCACTAGAAGGCGCAGCGTCACCTCTTGCTGGACAAGGAAGCTCACAAGAGTAGCCAATTTCTTCCAACTTCACCGTTTTTGTTGCGCCAAAATGGCCTTGTTCTTCATTCTCTGTAAACTGGAAAGAAAAAAGTGGTTTGATTATCCTCTTCTTTTCAGCTGTAGATCCGGCTGTATTAATGTCATGCGTGCTCAACTGGCCACCAATCCATTCGCCAACACCTACACGCACTGACAGCTTCTTGACCTTCGTTATTGGCTCTTCCCATGTATAAGAGGATGACTCCCCAGGGGATAAACATTTCCATGGATGAGAATCGCACCCCCTTTGCCTGTAATAAATCCGCCAACGTAGTGATCTGTTGATGATTCTGTGAGGTGGGTCAGTTGGATCCGGCGCCCGTAAAAAGACAAACATTGACTGAAAAAGATACTTCATGTCAACCAATAACTCTCTTGAAGAGTTGTGTCGATCTGAGGTGGAGTTATCAGTCTCCTCCAGCCTCCGTTTGCTCTGCAATATATCGTTTGTGACAGTTTGTTGCCTCGATGATGACTGGGCATTTTTTGACACGGCAGCGCGACGCAAACGCCTTAACCGCTCCTCTAGAGTAAGCATTGTAAGAGTAACAACATTGTCGTTTGACAAAGCATCATTGGAGTTAGTCTGAATACGTTTCTTCGACTTGTTTCTCATCCGCGCTAGTGATGGACGAGCTGGTGATTGGTTTGCCGTTTCGGCAGCTCCTTGAAGTCTAATCTTCAAGTACTTCATGGCCTCATCAAAAGTGAGTTGTTCTACTGGGATGGCATCAATCATAATGAGTTCATCGCCAATCTGCACTTCTGTAAAATAGGATGCAAATGAACCCTCTCTTATTCCCTTCACAATCAACGAGCGCCCTTCCCAGTTAGATTCGAACCACACGCCCAGCTCTCCGTTCCAAGGGTTATTGAAGGGGGGGAGACTTACAGTATAGACTGGTGCTCCTCGGGAGCTTACATGTGAGAGCAGCCGAAGGTCCATTGCTTGATTGATTGCCAAGACGTATTCAGCGGAAACATCGGCATCAAAGCTAGGTGACAAATACCAAGACGGACCAAAATCAACTCTAAGCAAGCGTTCCAAACGTGTGTCAGGCAAGTGAAATGGGGTTAGTTCTGATGGACGAACCGTTGCGATATAGCATGAATCTTGATGAGCAGTTGTTTCTGGTTCCATGCCACTTTCTTCATTGCAATCTATCATTGCAGGCGACCCAAACAAGAGTTGATATTGATTATTGCCATTTATTGTGCTGAGACCTTTATGAAAGATCCACTTTCGTGGTTCATTTGCATTTGCATCTTTGGATGAATGCTCAAAGGCTAGATTTGGATGTCGTAAGGAGCTATCTTGCCAGAGGCGCTGAAAGAGAATAAGTAGACAGTGTTTTTACAGTCAGATTTTGGCAGTGGTTAATGTGCTCCAGCCATTACAAAATACATACAGATACACTCACAATGGGACAATGCAGCTGATTTACAACCAAGTATCTAAAAGATAGAAAAGGGAAGAAGGCGTTATTATAACAACAATTAGCGCATTCGAATAATAAATGTAAAATCCTAGAAAAAATACCTACCTCGGACAAATACGGACAATCTTAGTATAATTGGAAAGACGACCTGGAGCAATACTTATTGACACAGAAACTTCCAGCGCTCGACCATCCTTGCAGTGCATACTGTATGTAATAAAGAACAAAATTGCCAGGTGAGAGATTGCGCTTGATCAGTTTCTAGTCTTTCACTCAAAGACTCACCTGACAAACTGCATGACCCCTACTGACTCTAAGCCAAACCCACTGGACCAACTTGACGTGTAAGGGGAATTCTTACTTGTGGTGTCAGCTAGCTGTATACACAGTCTTGGGGAACTCCCCAAGGAAAGAGAATCTTGAAAATTGAACATGAATGCGAGCTTTGATACAACGCTAAGAGGCAAATCTTCGCTGATCAAGGCTGCCAATAATGCTGGCTTTACAGCATTGCTTTCCAAGTCATTTAATATCGAAATGGCGCCCGGTCTGCCAGAGAAAATTGTGTTTAGTGAGTCTAAGCTTGATCCGCAGGAAGTCATGACTTCGTCTTCCTCAATATCACAGCGATAACTTCCGTCTACAGGCTTCGACCCATCTTTTTCTGGGCTCGATACAGTGCCAGAAACAAAATATGGAGATTTTTCTTGTTTGTATCGCAAAGAGTGCTCTGTCGTATTCACCTGCAAAGCGTTGTCAGCCTAGATAACAAAAAAATATGGTAGTAGCGCATGATTAACACACTTACAATCCAAAATGGTGCATAGAGCGACACGCGACGCTGACCACCAGATCCCAGCACATTGTCAATCAACAATGTAAGGCGCTGCCCAAGACTATCGATGACAGTTAACTCTGTTGCAATGTCCTCCAAGCCGTAACCTTCACTACGCCTCAAGAATTTATCCGTGCCACCAGATATTTCTATCATTTCATTTTCAGTATTGAAGCCCAGCTGCCCAACCTTGCGGTTGGCATCATTTTGTTTTGCATTCCCAGCCTTGATCATGCCCATACGCTTGGCTCCTCGGTTATCTTTTGACTCCGACAATGTTGAGAGAGTTTGTTTTACTCTATCTCTAGACATCTTCACAGCACTTCCAATTGTGTTCCATCCAGCTTTGAAGAGCCCATCACCACCACCATGGTGAATAAGGGCACCCTCACCAACAGCAGTCCTGCAAAAACCCAGATTAACTAGAAGAAAAAGAGGCGCATCCAAGCCTACTGTATACACTGAAATTCTTTCCCCTGCATCAAGATTTCCCCACCAGAGGACATTTCTACTGGTTGCATCCATGAGCTCAAACCTCCCCCGTTCTGGTAAAAGGTTTTCAATTATCAATGGGGCGTGTATGACCAGGGAATAAGCTATTGGTGCGTGAGTCATAGCTTTCTCTTGAGCAGTGTTCTTTGAGAACATATTTTTTGCCGTCATCAAACCCTTCCCCATTCTTGGCGGTGACGATACATCCCCTGCACTTGAAGTCTGTGATTTTACCATCTCACTGTGACATGACTGGGTGAACGGGCTCCTTTTTACTTCAACGACATAACAAAAAGGTTTGCTTAATCGGCTTTTGCTTTTATCGAAGATTGGACAGGACACTTCAACACCGCTAGCAACTTGATTAGCAATAGATGGGTCTCCATTGGAATCTTTGAATATGACAGATGATTCATGTACTATTTTTGCGAGTTGTATAGGTCGAGAAGGATATCCAACAGTTGATTGGTCCAGTCCTGATGAATTGGGACCTACATGAAAATCTTTGAAGAACTCATCAGTGAATTGGCTCTCTGGTCGCATCCAGATTGAACCCAGATGGTTCCCATTCATTCGGAGGGAACTCTCAAGTAAAAGTAAGGAAATGTTCTGCACTTCCTCTGGATTGATTACATCTATAGCGAAGTTGCCCTCGTCATTGCTTTCTTGATCCGATTCTTCCATTATTGGGTCAAGACTGCAGCTCTTGGGATACTGTGGGGGGTGGCGAGGATCTGGATTGATAGCTAAAGTAATGACACAACGCAAAACATTTGTAGGTGAAGAGGAACTTTGTTTGCCATATCACTGCATGTTGCCTGATAAAACTTACCTAGGGAGATTGGGTGATTTGTTCTGCATGCGTCCAATGTAAGAAAAATCATTAGCTTAGAAGAAGGATGTGAAATTGAGTTCAATGAGGAAATAGCAAATACCTACTTGTTCACGACTTCAAAAGGAGTTGTGATTGAAAGTCTCCGTCCTCCATTCACTGAGTTAATCTCAGTCAACAACTGTGTTGCGTTTTTCAGCCTCCAATCTTGGTCTATTTTTGCCTGGACAGATAGTGAGCGTGGAATCATTTCTACAAAGTGTTTTCCTGTTTTGTCGAATGAAATATCATGAACCCATTGAAATCCCGGTACTTGTAAATCTATCTCATGGCTGGTCGCTATTTCACTATATTTCAGGTCATGTGAGTTGATATTCTGATCTCCCCTGAGTGGGAGTTCTATAGAATGTAGATTCTTTATGAAGGTCTCCGTGGCTGGAAAACTTAAAGGCATCAGAGACGTAGGATCCAAGTAGAAAATTGTGGTCTCGCTGCTGGATATGTCACTTTGGAGAGAAGAGTGTGTGTGGACTCTCACACGTTCACCAGTGCTATTCTTCAATGAATAAGCAATCCTTTCTTTTTCTTCTATCTGTTCAGCGGGGCTGTGAATGACAGTAAGATTGCGACCCATTGGATCAGCTTTGACAACACTTTTCACATTTTCTGAGACCAAGCTTTGACGCTTTGTTGGCATTGATGCCACATTGGTGGTAGTGCCATCGGACCTGAAAAGATCAAAGGTTTTCATTGCATCATCCAGGGTTTCTGTGAAAAGAGGCAAATGCGGATATGGGGGGAAATAAGAAATCATTTATTCAAGCTGCAACGACAATAAATTGACCATTAACGTATACCCACCAATCAGAGCACCTGTAATATTCAGGTGCAAGGGGCAATCGGCATTGACAGTCACGCCTTTCCCACGAGAGGCGCTTTTCTCATACAGTATCAAACATTTGAAAGGTTCAACGCAAGGCTCCCAATTTCTTGTCAGTCCTAATTTGAAGTAGTCAATGAATATAGTCGCCTGTCGTGGAGGGGGGAAATGATGAGAAGCACATTAAAAGACAAATGATGTGGAAGCCAGCATGAATAACTCCCATACCTCCATGCTTGCTTGCAAGTCTTGTACGTCATTCAAGATATCCCTTCCAGTCAATTGAATGACCTTTGGTTTGAGGCTTTGCCGCGCCTCTTGAAGCTGTGATGCTGTCAGTGAGAGTGATGGCAAACAAATGGACAGGATGGGACGGTGCATTCCCATGACTAGGCACATACGTAGCAGACACCGGAAAAGAATAACGACAAAAGTTACACACATGTTGTGCAAAAAGGTACGCAATCGTGTGTATCCATTGCAGACTTACTAGGATCGCTGATCACAAATTTTACTCTCTCCACATGCGCTGTCACACTGAAAACCAGAGGAATTGATTCATTATTGACAGGATCACTTGGTTGGCTTGGTCCAGTAAAAGCAGTAAGGAGATCCAATGCTAATTTCATATACTCATGGCTGAAGTAAATGTCAGTTTCATGATGCCCCATAGCACGTGAAGGCGTGGTAAATGGCTTACATACTAAAGGGGGTGGGACAGAAAAGGGGGGTGCCTCAATGTTTGAAGATTCAATGCCATCCATTGAGTGTCGATCGAAATGTTGTGAGGTCAAAGGCATATGCAGCGCAAATCTGGTGTAGTTCATGCTTGTATTGTAATCATATCGTAGACTGAAAGATAGTCCGTCAACTAGCGTCTTGACACCACAACTACTGAGTGAACCAGACACCTGCCGCAACCCTCTACTTCTTGATGCATCCATGTACTCGCTCAGCACCACAATTCCAAGATCCTTCGCCACAACATTTTGGGATGAATAATTGACCCCAAATGATGTATAACGATAGTAAAGTCCTGATGCCTCCAACATAAGACAGAGGTCATCAGGAGTTGATGGTATAATCACATGGGGCTTTATCATCCACAAGCGGAAATCGATATTCAGGCAGTCTACGTCACTTTCAGTGGGTTTGGATCCAGTGTCACCCATGCTCTTGTGGAATATTTGTTCTGCCTCAAATGCTGGGTGCCCATATTCAGACTCTTTAAAGTATAAGCCAAAGTAATCCAGCAAAATCCAAACTGGTGCCAAGTCAGCAAGAGCCGCCTCAGCCAAATCCAAGCCCAAATTAATCATACAGTGCCGATCAGGCGTCATGTATACTGTTAATTGAAAGGGCAAAGGCAACCCATCGATCAAGGTATGACGACCACAATCAAGACCCCAGTCGAGGTCTACGAATGAATTCTGACTCAAATCACCATTGGCACATATTCCCTGTGTAAATGATTTGTTGGTTTGTCTCCCATCATGGATTCTTATCGAGGTAGCCCCTACTCCAATGCGCTGGAGGGAGTCTTCATCCATCACAACACTGCAGAGGATGTGTTCAAATGTTACCGAAATGAAATTGCTGCTGCTGCTGCTGCCTACTCCCTTTAGATTACGTCTCATCATTGACATAGTTGGAGGAGCATTGACAAAATAGTTTGGGTGATCATATGAGCATCGCCACATGAGTTTCCTAAAGCATAAAGCCATCTCAAATGTTTTGTTGGCAACACCACCACATTTCAGCCTCTTTACAAAATCGTCAGTCCCATACTCAGGCCAATCTACTGGAGGATCAGGGTCCATGGATGATTTCTCCACAAAGTCACTCTCGAATGGGAATACAATTGGGAGTTCCTTCATGTTTGAGAACCATATGGACATTAATAAATAGAATTGAGAAACACGTAAATCAAAAGAAGCTCCACTGAAATCCTCGACTAATAAACGAAGTATCGGTGCATGATCAGCCTTGATCCCCAGGTTTAGTGAGTCTGTGGTCACTCTTTCCCAAACTCTTGACCGCGCATCCTCTGCCATTGCTTTATCCATTTTACCGTGTACTTGGAAAGGATGTTTGCCTTGCTCTGCCCTGCCTGTATGTTGAAAATGTGCGTTGAACTCTGGCATAGAAACTTTTCCCAGCGAATAGTGGTACTTGTTGAGCGCTGTATAAATATTTGCACCCTTCAAATGCACCGCAAACCTTGATATGGGTCCGTTTTGGGGAGGTATTGATGGTGTGGGTGACCGTGCCCCACATGTTGCAGGTTGAAGCTGTTCTTCTTCAATGCAATCAAAAAAGATATCTGAGCTAGAACTCTGATGCGGTAGGTGAGCACTACTCCTATTTGAAAAGGAATACCTATCGATAGACCAAGATTCCTTTACGTGCTCACGGGCTATAGAGATCTCGTCCACCTCTAGACCCACCAAATCTATGCTCTTGCTGTCCCTAGGTAATACGATAGATGAGCTATTAATCAATACCTTTAGCTGGGATGAAGGTGATGACGAAGCATCCTTGATAGGCATCTCTACTCCGCTCCTGTCAAGTGACAGTGTTTTGAGACCGCTTAGGAAACACCCAATACCATATTTTGGGGAAGAAGCGTACTGCAAAATTTCATTGAGAGTTTGGCGAAGCAACACGATTCTGACTCCATCCAAGGTTATCAAGACGTCGTTGGGGCATGTCGGATCTTGGTGTGAAATAAACTGAATAGATACTGCAGAAGAATCATTGAAGTCTTCCCTATGACTTGCCTGGTACGTTGAAATTATGTTTGGATAAGATGATTCGCAAACACAATCAAGATTCAATGTGCTAGCCTGTACAGAAGTCTTTGTTACGGCCTGGTGTCCAACTGTTGACTTTTCAATGGCAATATCTTGAAATTGGCATTGGATGAATGGAAGGGCAGATGAATGGACATGGTCTGTGAGTATAAGAGTGAAAGAGGAAACGTTGCCATTGACAATGACATCGTTAGTGCAACTTTCGGGGGCGTCCTGGTTGCTAGTCTTGGTACCATCAAAAAATGGTCGCATAGAAATTCTGCACAGTTTCACTGCTTCCAGGCATTCCTCTGCGGCAAAGATTGATTCAATATATCCTGCTTCGAAATAAATGCGGCGGCAATGGCCACGATCAAGGCCAATGTGGCGATCTTGTAAAGAAAACAACAGCGCTTCTTCGTCTTCATCTGACGACTTCTTTTCCTCTGCAGATTGCTGAATATTATGAGAAACACTGTTTTGAGGATGTACGTTGAATAAGCTGACTTGTCCATTTCGGATTGTGAAAGAGGTCGTATTGATCTGCACTGTGCTCCCACAATACAAATGATTCAGCATCAAGACCAGCGATTGAGCATCAATAGCAAGTTCACTTGTTGAATGATTGAAGTCAGAATGCACCCATGTTTCACCCAGCTGTGCCATTGTCTTAGCAGTGGCCCTTCCCACGACTTGGTCCAAAGCGTCTGACAAAGAGTCTGGATTCAAGTCAAGGAGCTCCTCTGCGTCGTGCCCCCTATTTTTCTTACTATTTTTCACAGTTTGCCGACGAAGACGCCTTGACTTTGAATCATCATGACCGAGTAAGGCACTCGCTTCCCTCCTATAGGCTGCCTTTGCTGTCTTTGTACATACGTTGGCTCGCTCAATGGAAAGTCCTAGGGCCTTACATCTGTCTATGGTTAACCTTGACATGCACTCCAGTGCAATCTGGTTGGGATGTTTGAAGTCCAAACATGATAATTGAGAGATGAATGATACAATGACATCCTCTAACTGTTTTTGGGTGTCATCTACAGGGCATACTTCGTCTTTGTCTAATATAATGGAAATGCCGAGTGATTTCATTGATATTTTTGTTTCAGCCAACACATATTCAGCTAGGGCTGGCATTGGTGGTTTAACCAACTGCCTAGCCTTGGTGGTATCGCCAGCTTTGGTAAACATGCCAGAGATGGTGTTACACAGCAACTGAAGCACTCGTAATCTAAGCTCTGATATCAGCACATGTATGCTTGATGATTTTACATTACACATCTGACATGAATACTCTTCAAAAGAACAAGTATTTTCAGCAGGAGAGTACTCTAACTGAATGCTTACGGGGCTGCGAAGTAATGGGGTACTTCTTGAGATCTCGGCAGGGTCGTTTGTTTTTGTCAGTATAGCAGCATAAAAGCCATCCAGTGAACAAAGCTGCAAGGGTGGCAAAGTAGTGACGTTAGCTTTGAGAGGCAGCACTGATGGGTGGACTACAGAAACAGAAGAACAATGAAGAGACGTACCAATTCTTGAATGGGACCCAAATATATGTTGGAATGTGGGTCACTTTTAGTTGTGGGGTCTATGTTTCTGGCTTGCTCCTTGTCGAAGAAATTGCAAAAATTACCTCTCTTGACGTGCAAGTGGTTCACTGTTGTGAAAATATATTGCTTTTCCTTTTGGTCATTGATATTGATATCGTTTTGTACTGGAATAGTCAGAGAGAGCTTATCAAAATCCAGAGCAACTGATAAAGTGTTTGCAGGAGCCTTCATTGGAAGATTTGAAAATGCTCTGATGAGCAGATCCTCAGACTCTACTGGCGCAGTGAACCGGGCCGGCTCGATATCTTTGCTCGAAAGACAAAATCTCAGCATTTTTTCAAGCCAGCCCCAATCCACAAAAATATTTGCTGGACCTACCCTAATGGATCTGTTCGAACCAAAATATTGACCCGAAACCCCAGCTGATTGGTCAGGTGCACTAGTCAGAGATGGGGAATGAGGGCTATTCAAAGAAGCTTCTAATGACTCCCCACCTGGAATCTGGCCCAAGCAGAAAAGATTATTCTGCGAAGATGACAGGCCAGCCTGAATACTGATCCCTCCCACTGAAAACTGACCTTCCACGTGCGGTGGGTGCGAGCTGTCATTTTCACCACTTTGTGCTGAAAGTCCAATGTCTGCAACATGAATTAACAATATTGGCTGGCAATAGAGTCCATGCCTTGTGCCAGGCCAAAAACAGTAAAAAGGATCAAAAGGATCTCTTGCGCTTGATTGTAGTGGATCTTTGGAATCTTCATCAGCATCATCAGAATAGCCTGTTAGCGCAGATATGTCATCTGATGGATTAGGTTGGTAAAATGCTTCCATGCCACCATATTCTGGGTCGACTTTGGATGAACTTCCTTCATGAAAATCACATAATGCAAGAGTATACCCTGCGATGACTAAATCAGCAGAGATAGACAGAGCATCCCCTGATTTTCTCAAAATGGATTGGCTTGTGATGGTGCTATCTTGGGTCAGACGTCCTCCTCCATCGAACTTTTTCGGTGGTGGCATGGAGGCATCTGATTTGTTAACATGTGCCTTGGGTGCCAGTGGAGATTTGTGATCGCTCTCCTGCAGTGAAGACCTTCTAAATTTGTCTATATCTCCCAAAGAATATATTTGATGATGTTTGGTGGATTGATCCGCTTCTCCTATTGAATAGAAGTTTGTAGAAAAGCAAATGTATTCATCAGCTGAAGATGAATGTGCTGGCATTTCCACTGTTGCATCGTTGGCCCTTGTTCGCCGAATAGAAACTGCCCGTGCAACGTTTTTCAGCAAGAGAATTCGCTCGACACTCAATTCATCTTCCAATTGCTCTAAGCGAAGCTTCGCTGCTGCAACTGCAGCTTCATCT
>JALLOX010000069.1:0-17903 GCA_036939695.1 Thalassiosira ordinaria | reverse complement strand
GCGAGCCGAACCCACTGTTTGTGAGGGCAAGCCCGCTGAGTTACAATAATAGCATAGATGACAGATGATTGATGACACGGACCAGGGGCCAGGGGACCAGCTTTACGTCCGAAGCTTGAGCTGCTGCGTACAATTTTAAAGATACGCAAATAAGCAGTTGTGTTTGAAAGTTACTTATTAGTTGAAGTCCCGCGTAATTGTCAAGTATTATTATTATTCATAACTACAATTACGAATAAATATATTTTAATTTGCGTAGTCTTTACTGGGGGAGAGGGAGGAGAGCGAGCGGAAGAGGACAAAGCGGAAAGCGGCGCTCCCCTCTCGGCTCCGGCTTTTAGGCATTGCCACCGGCCGCAAGTGGACTCCACTGAAGCAAGAGCAATCTACAATCATGGCACGGCGGCGCATCATCGACGATTCGGACGACGACGAAGACATCATGGAAGTTGATGTCGTTGAGAGCAGCAACGCCAACGCCAACGGCCATCAAGGTCATCGCGACTCGTCATCGTCGCCGGAGTATCAGCAGCAGATGCAACGGCTCGAGACACTGGCGGGAGTTCGTCCCTCCCGTTTCTGGTTGGAGCAATGCTTGCGCCATCTTCGCAATGGAGGCGGCGGTAGCAATGCTGGGAATAGCAATGACGATGCAATTTGGAATCAAATACTGCACGCCGATCTCCGTGATGTCGTTCGAGAGCCCGATGGTGCTGCTGGAAATGACGGCGATGCCGGATCGGCAACGGCGGCGACGCAACTTCGTAATGCCATTGCTCAATCTAGGAACTTTGGAAGCTCGAACAACAACAATAACAACAATGGGAGGTACAAAAGCAGCAAGGCAACATTGCCCGCCAACTTTCAACTTTTGATCCAAATGGAAGAAGTCGTTGATGTTACCATGAATGCAGAACAACAATTGGCAGCCATGGGTGGTGGTGGTGCCGTCACACCGCCAGGAGGTGCAGCGAACAATCCAAACAATAGATACAATACTAATGACAGGCAACAACAGCAATATCAACATCAGGGAGGAGCGCGCAACCCCAAATATCGATGCCTCAAAATGGTCTTTTCCGATGGGTATCATGCCAATGGCAAACCCTACCCACCACCATCAAACTCACAAAATGAAAATGATCAAACTACAATGCTGGCAATGGAAACATCTCCCATACGTAACCTGTCTACATCATCCTCGCCTGGATTAAAACTGTTGCTTCATGGATCCATTGACATACGATTAGGATTGCTGCAGCTGAGTGATGAGAATTGCACAGTTGTGGGTGGAGAGATTGATGGGTGGAAGGAGATTTGGAAGAAGGCTAAGGAGAAGGCTCAGAGGGAGAAGGGATTGGGTGTGGTGAGTAATGTATATTGTTCATATTATTTTATCAGTGTGGGATATGTTTTGCTCTCTATGTAGTTTGATTGTTGACTTTGTTACCGTTACTTGATTGGGTTGATATGTGTCATTGGCTTATCCTGGATGATCTTTCTTTTAAACTGTAGGATCCAACAATAAAAGCTTTGATTTGGAACCCACTTATGGGAGACGAAGAAGGTATGTTCGATACCATAATATTCGTTTTCCATTTAAGATTAAATGATTGCATTATATGAACCTTCAAATGCCTGCTTCTTTTCTGTCAAAACAGAGGCGGATGAGGGAGAGGGTGAGAGTGGAGATGTAACAGCAGCACCAGCAGCACCACCGCCGCAGATGCAACAAGCTCCACCGCCACCAGCAGCACCAGCACCAGCAGCTCAACCTATTGCGACAACCAATCAGCCTACAACCAATTCTCGAAACACCAACACTCACAATGTTTCCCAAAATCGGAATCAAAATCAAAACCAAACTTCACTTGCTCCAAATGCATCCTCACGAGGTTCGGGTGGTGGAAACTTGCGTCAAAGGACATTGGATGCCTATCCGAAAAAGCCTCGTCCAGAAACGACACGGTTGCTACCCAACAACAACGCATCTGCTACTGGCGCCACCAATAGTGGACCAACGGTACAGCATACAATTACCAACAATCCCTACCAGCGTCAAAGCAACAATAATCAAAGTGGGCGGAATGCACAGTCTAACAACAACTATAGAGCTCTGCCTCCTCAACAGCAGCAGCAACAACAACAACAACAGCAACAACAACAACAACAAGCACCCCGACCTCCCCCAATGCAAAACCATACCAATATCATACCTATAGATGATTCCCCACCATCTTCATCTCATAAAACTTCTATTCCACAACGTCCGAAATCCAATCCATATGCATCCTTACGGCCATCTTCTGCAACGACGCCAACCAGTAATCCAAGCAGCACCAGCGCACAGCAAAGAACTAGTTCATCTGCAACCATTTCTGCCACCACATCTTCTACGTTGCCATCTACATTCACATCCAACCCATCTTTCTCGGAGTTCAAAGCTATACTCCAAGCGTTTCCTTCGAATCGGACACTCTATGAACAATATTATGGCAAGATTATTACAGTACCTTGCAAGATAAACTTGGGCAACGAGAAGATATTCAATATTGTCAAGGCTGCAGGGAGTGAAAAGAAGAAGGGCAAATCATCAAAGAAAGAGAAGGTGAGGCCTGAGCTTTGACTCCACTTTGGTGAACAATTATCATTTTGTGTTTGGTTTCACCAAGCTAATATCCATGCATCATTTTTGTCCTTGGGATGGCATCAAACATTTTGTAAGAAATATGAATTTCTCATGGTCGGCAAATTTTTGGGACCCAAGCAATCAGATGGAGCCATGTCATGTCGTGTACAGAGTACAATAGTAGAACAGTACTTTGAAGGTTTTAGTCCGGTGAGCTAAAATTATACATTTCCATATTTTTCAATGCTGTCATTGTTTTTTACTAAATCAACCAGTCGAGTATGATCAAAACCACGACTCTATCCTCATCAAAATCTGCACTGTCATGATGTTACTTGCCACATAGGCTGAAGTCAGAAAAATAAGTCGCGAANTACCTTGCCTGCAGGTGGTGGGTAAGAATGCTAGGTACGTACCTCTAGAGAGGTACAGCCAGGCGGCGCGGTATTGTATGTTGTTGTTGTTGTTGTGGTGGGTGAGACTCTTAGAGGGTTGGCGTTGGGTTTTTGGTTCAAGAAAGTTGAGTGATACACATGCAATCCTTGGAATATCTAATCGACCGTTGAAGACGAATGGTATCTTGGCGATCCTAAATACGATCGCCGAAAAATTCAAATCACTGTAAAGTTAACCCTTTCCCAATTCTAGTCTCATGTTTTTCAGTGTCTCACAGTGTCTCCAAGTGTCTCACGCACATTATCTGAAAGGATTCGCTCCTGCATGCATGCCATCGAGACAACGTATCATCTCAACGATTCGCGGTAAAAGAGACATAATAAGCGACCGAAAGAGATGATAATCTCATTTGAGTCGTCGTGGTTGAATGTATCTTATTTTGTGAACGTCCATCAAGTCACAAGCTGAAGCTAGATAGTATGCCATTGTATTTTTCAATCTAGCAAGGGAATGGCAGTATGGGGCGGCAAGGCGCTACGATAACTGGGGCGATAATATTATGTACTGTCTTCCGTTGAATAGAGAGAGGTGAATGATCTCTGTGAATCGAGCTAAAAAATGCAGCAAGATTGGCAAGAGCCTTATTTTTGAAACGGCTGCGGTGTCTCTTTTATTTCAGATGGGAGCTCTAGAGCGACTGCATGAGAGGTGAGAGACAGATGAAAACATATTATGAGACAATGAGGACAGAGAGATTGCAAATGGCGAATAAGATCTACAATACCAAACAAAGAGGCCTCATTATTACCTACCTACGAGGAATAATGTTCCTTTGATTATGGGATGGAACGAACACATTCAGATGTGAGAGACAGATAAAAAAATATGAGACAATGGGTGATAATAAACAATTCCTCGCTCTCTTTACTTGCTGTCCCCATATCTCGAATCTCTTGAGACAGAAAGATTGCAAATAAGATGCTGCTTCATTCTCTCGCAAGAAAGATAGCAACGAAGTCGATAGAGCGTTCCATACACATACATATGTAGAGGCGACGAGACAGATTATGCTTTCAGCACTCTTCCTAGCTAAGGCCATATTATTTGGTTGTCATGCTGAGAATCACTGAGAGATGACATCATTTTGATTTGGAAGACCTGAGCCTCGACAGGGAGCCTCAGATGAAAGATAGAAGCCTTGGAGTAGCTTTGACAGAAATGGTTGGCCCAACCAGATCAGTTTGAGAGACCATTGGAGAGACTTTGGATGATATCCTTGTTGGATTTTCAATACTTGGTGAGAGTCTTAGCATATCAGAGCTTTGGTCAAGAGACTCTGGCAGATCCTTGGCTAAAGAGACAGGCCTTGACCTGAGGGGTCTTGGGCATTTATCATCGAGCCTTAAGCTACAGCGAACTTTTTGACGAGCCTTAAAGAACCGATGGAACATCTCGACAGAAACACTTGATTTATTGCTTAAGTCGAGATCCGCCGTCTTCAGTGAGAGCCTCGGCGAAAGTTTTGCCAACTACTTTGGCCGAAAGTAGTGCCAAGAGATTTGACTGAGAGAATGGGCAGAGATATGACGCCTATTATTGATAGAGTCTATACATAATGAGTAGTAGCAGTATTTGCTGTGCACTACCATACACATCAAGTCTTTAGTGGGATATTGAAGGTAAAGTTATTGATATGTAGGCTTTTTTGCTTAATCATGATCATCTATATTTGCAGATGGATTCTGCGAGAGGGTGTTGCATTTTCAACATATTGCGTATGGTTGATTTGCACTCAAATTTGGCAATCATCTTAGAGTCATACTGTTGCAAATTTCTGCTGAGTCAAGCCGGTAGAACTCCCTGTCTTCTTAACAAAAAAAATGTCTGGTCTTTCTGCAAGTGCCCACTAACCTGTTAGTAATATCGGGATTAGATTGGCATACCAAACCTCTCTTCTTTGTGATATTGGGATAGCTGTTCTCAGCTTCAAACTACTATACTAATGCATTACTTCATTTCAGAGGCAATCCGTACAGCGCCTCTGTACACTGCATTTGTGATTGAAACAACCCAGCAGTAATGTCCACTGAGGCCCTCTTTCTTGACGCCTAAACACCGCCCATTCTTGTACACGGTGAGGGTGCCTCCTTGTTCCCCGGTATCGAGATTGAGTGAAAAGCCCACAATGTCATTTTCGCGAAGAAAATTGGATCTTCCATAACTATCCGTTGGGGTTGTATAAAGATAGCAGTGGATATCTCCCTCATATCCTAGGTGATTCTGCCGCTGTTGCTGGGTGCAAAATTCTTTGAAGTCTCCACTGCACATGGGGTGCATCGTTTTCAACTCTCGCGTATCCCATCCTTCCATTGGTCGCATAATACCAAGCTCGATGTACCCCTCCCTCGTTACAGTGAACTCTGCGTAATGTCTCCCTGACTTCATGACCTCTTGGCATATTGCACAGGAGCTTCCCAGCGGGTATTGTCCTGAATTCAATGCCTCTTCGTGGATCTCAACGTGGGAAGGATCTCTGCCGTTCACGTAGCCGATGCCATTTCCCACCAGACGGTGAAATGCCAAGGACGTTTGCAGTAGATGCAATCGATGGTACACTGCGATCCAAGACTCGGTTCCATCGCGGCGCGATAATAGTAGATCAGAGTCCTTCCATTCGAACTGTTTGGCAGCCACAACTTTTTGCCTCGCCGCCTCTTCCATCAACGACCACCTTCCACCCTCCTCTGCGAGCTGATGCGCAATGTCGCCACACTCCGTGTTAGCATAATTCCCGTATCTCTCATCGTTATCAAAGGTTCTGCCGAAACGTTTGCATGTGAGGGCTAGACAAAAGAGGTCTTGCGGTAGAAGGTAAGTTGCCAGAGAAAGGATTGCATCATCTGTGAAGTGGTCCATTGCAATGCAGCCCCTTGGGAGGTTATCACATTCTTCTGACTACACCTATGCTTCTGACCTGCTTCTGACTGAAACAACTCTTGAGTGGAAGTTGTTTGATGTGAGCCATCGACTCAACGGCAGATCTTCCAGAAGAGTATCAATTCCTACATTAGTATCGTCATCTGATGAAAACAAATATTGATTCCTACATGGAAATTGCTCGAATTGAAATCCAAATCTTCTCAATCTCAAAATAAGACTTCATTCCAACTCCGACACACCCATCAGCGGACATAGGTAACAACCAGCATCACCAATCACCATCACCTGGGTGCCCTTCCCATCATTCACAGCCCAGCATCCCCCCCCTCATCACAGCTGCGAGGACTGAACGAATAGAATACATTGATAGCCGCTACCTGTGCCTGTGCTAGCTTTACCCACCATACTTCTTTCCATGACTCGTTCTTCTGCTAGCAAGCGTCCCGCTCACGGGTGCAGAGTCGCCGATGATCATGACGAATCCACAAACATCATCCGTCAGAGGCTTTCTGGGTCACCAAAGGCTAAGACAGCAGAACGCCAAAACAATTCTAATAATGCACAAGCGAGAAAGTCTACCTCGTTTTACCACATCATAATAGTTGGCGCACTGGCTTATTACGTTGGTTATCTACAGGGAAAGGTCGAGCGGTTCATTGCGGAATCAAGCGATGACGATTTGGAACAGCCAACACATATCAATAATAATCTACAGATAGAAGGAAGCGTATCTTCGTCCCAATCAGAAAATATCATCGAGAAGAAGGATGAAGATACAATGCTCTCTGCGGTAACCACCCTACGGTGCCTCGCTACGCCGGGATGCTATCCCAGAGTTCCATGCGCCCAAAAAAGGAGGAGGCCTACAAAAATCTCTGTCCTGCGACATTGGGAGGAACATTCGTTTTGCGCACATGATCTATTGCCAGATAACAATGAATCACCACCGTCATGCTTAGTATACTCGTTTGGCTTGTACGATAGCATAGAATGGGAAGCAAAGATGGCCAGCACTTTTCGATGTGAAGTATTTGCCTTTGATCCGACGTCAAAATTCAATTCTACACCAGCTCCAGGTGTTCATTTTTACAAACTTGGTCTGAAGGGAGTACAAGTAGGGTCTGGTGTTCCCCCTGCAAATGATCAGTATGGGGCCATTGGTAAGGAACCTTGTTCATTATTTCTGTTTCGTTTTTCATGCCTATTGCATGTTCATGTAATTCTGCCATTTTCTCTGTAGATCCGAGTTCTTTGTACACTTTGGGAGAAATAATTGACCTACTAAGTCATCAGCATAGGAATATTGATGTATTGAGGTTAGATTGCGAGGGTTGTGAATACGGAGTCCTAAATCAGCTTGCATGCGGCGGTGGTAGCTACAGCCACATCATAAAACAATTGATGGTAGAATTTCACTGGCAAAAAAGTATGGGCCTGGCAAGTGACAAAGATTTGATCATGGGTGCAGAAGCAATACAATGCCTCGAGAAGGAAAGGTGGGGACTAGTTTCTTTAGAAAGCAGTGGCATTGACCCTGCACGTGCCCAATACATTGATTCTGCTTTGAGGGTTATAAAGGACCCTTTCTTTGCATTGTATGCAACATTTCGACGAATACCTCCAAACGAGATGTTGCCGTGGCAGGTATACAAGGTTGCCATGGAAGCATCCTGGAACAAGGAGATAGTTTACAAAAAGTACATGCCACGGTATGGAGATGATATCTTACATTCCTGGCCTGATAAGGGGGTGGCAGAGTGGAACAAAACCGAAAAGATATTCAGGACCAAACTCCTTGAATATTCCTCTCTTTATGCTCAAGATTTGACATTTGACACTTTCCGGAAGTTTGAGGGAAATTGGGAGAAGTGGAAGTAGAGAATAAAACAACTTGCTATGTCATTGTTTTAGTATAATGAGTGTCGGCGTTTGCTTTCCATCTCAGACTGCTACAATATAATATTATCTGCATGCAAATGCTGGCTTATTTTCATGTCTTGCAGACTTTAGATTTGTGAATACAAACTATTCAAGTCAATTGGAGTTGATACTAATGCTGTCTATTATTGACACAGAATCTCGCAAGTATTACCATAAAATGTTGCGAATACATCAGATCAGATTATGCACACATTATTGTGCATCAACCTGTCTGACAACACAGACTACTGTGCGGGTAGCAAAAAAGGGAAAAGTAGGTACCAATAGTTCATCTTCTTGAAGATATATCAATTGCAGTTTTCTACACTGTCATGATGTTACTTGCCACATAGGCTGAAGTCAGAAAAATAAGTCGCGAAGATAAGGTTCGAGCCAACCGGATAGTGAATCAAAATACCACTCAGTTTGTACATGATTATAGTACCATGGGACAAGTGCAAATGAACCTCATATTGACAGCGGATGAGTTTTATCAAAAGTTGAAATCGATTACTTCGCAGAGTAACTGGATGGATGACATTGCAAATCCATTTTTGTTGGTGGTGAAGAGAAATTGAAGTGATTTAATTGTGGTGTTGAGGTGGTATGAATGCATTGTTCTTGCTAAGTCTTCGGAGCGACTGATCTGACACTGTAAACCCCTTTAAGTGAAATAGCATCACCTGGGATACTCGCATGCAACATCACCCATCTCAACATACACACTTTTCAGTTGAGTCCAAGATTCTACTGCTCCAACTCCATTTTCCCGTCCAATACCAGAGTATTTATATCCACCCCACGGAAGCTGAACAGGGGCGAGGTTGTAGTTATTGATCCATGTTACTCCCGCATTCAATTGCTGTACCACACGATGGCCACGCTGAATGTCTTGAGTGAATACTCCAGCGGCCAGTCCAAAATCTGAATCATTAGCACGGGATATAACTTCTTCCTCTGTCGAGAAGGGCAATATACACATTACCATGCCAAATATTTCTTCTCGAACTATTCTCATGTCATCTGTGCAGTTTGTGAATATTGCAGGAGTTAGAAAGTATCCGTCTTTCAATTCTTCAGGTAGATTCTCAGCTCTCAACCCTCCATGGATGAGATTAGCTCCTTCTTTTACACCAATGTCAATGTACTGCAAAACTTTGTTGTATTGTTGTTCGTGAGCCATTGGCCCAACATCTGTGTCAAAATCCAAAGGATTGCCAATGCGCAATTTCTTTGTCCTTTGCACTAGTTTGTGCACAAATTCCTCCATTAGGGATTCGTGAACAAACACTCTGGTGCCGTTGCTGCATACTTGCCCACTCGAATAAAAGTTACCCATCATTGCACCCGAGACAGCATTGTCCAGATTTGCATCATCAAATATGATTAAAGGAGACTTCCCACCTAGCTCCATTGTAACTTTTTTCATATATTTGGAAGCCATTTCGTAAACCTTCTTTCCTGCCTCCAAGGATCCTGTGAACGACACCTTTGATACTACATTGGAACAGACAAGCTCTTCGCCCACTTCTCTACCGCCTAGTAATACCTGAAAGACTCCTTTCGGCACTCCTGCATCATGATAACATTGTGCTAACCAAAGTGCTGTAGATGGAGTATATTCTGAAGGTTTGAACAGCATGCTGTTTCCGAATACCAATGCCGGAGCCGACTTCCAAAGTGCAGATTGAATTGCTTTAGAGATAACAGCACAAACGTGTAAGATACCAAGCGTCAAACGTTTCCGACTTCGTTGTCATTGTATAAAAGCTGTCATCTTACGATAGTTCCATGCCCCGATTCCAACTGTCACACCCAACGGTTCTCGTAGGGTGTATGCCAAATTTGTCCCCCCACGCCCTCCACCAGGAAGATTGTATGCATTACCACCTATCGAGTTGGCCAAACCTGCATAATAGTTCAAACACTCAATTCCTTCTTCAATATCATATTTTGTCTCTCTGATGACTCTACCTGTATCAAAGGTTTCCAATTCACTCAATGCTCCCAGTTTGTTTGCCATAATCTGAGCAGCATTTCTTAGTATCGAAGCTCTATGAGATGGTGATTCAGATGCCCATGCACACTGAGATTTCTTCGCACATTCAAGGGCTCTCTGGATGTTCGACGAGGACGTGGGATGGTACTGGTATGTGTGCGGACTAGCGTTCGAGGGGTTAATCAGGATATGCTTCGGAGTCGAATTCGAAGCAACATTAGTGGCCCGGAGATATTTTCCCTCGATGAACGGTTGCAATATCTTGGATTTCTTCATAGTTTTATTGCAATAGGACTTGGAATAGATGATTTTCACCCGGTAATGTAATTGTAAGTAGAGAACTGAAAGATCAGCTCTCAATCTGAATGGCTGATTCACAGATAATATTATCCCTGCAACCAAAACAACCATCTCGGTCCTCTCCCTCCTTTGCGATCCAGATGCAACCGCTGCAATGGTATCGTATTGCCACTGCGACGATTAGAAAAGGTTGCTATCGTCTATCGTGTACCTATGTTGCTGTTGCCACTCAGTGCGTGATAAAAGTTAGATATGGTACCTATTGATTGACAGGTGACAGGTATCTAATAGAGCGGTTGTATTTTGACCCCGGGAGTGCCCGTCCGTGCCCCATCCCCCCGGTGACAAAGATGGGTACGTGTTGCGGTACTCGTGCGGTACTCACGACAGGTCTGAGTCCCTTATGACGTCATCGCTTCCGAGCAGCTTGCGAGGACGGAAGACGGTCCATCTGGCTTTTGATGTTTCGGCCCCGCAAATTCGCGAGGTTGCGGGGCCGGGTCAAAACTAAGTAGGACAAGTAGGAATTGGTACCATCTACGTAGAAGTGAGAAAATTATTTCTCCAATACATACCTATGGTACAAAACTAATAAAAGCCTATGATGATGTCCACTCCAAAAACAATCGGCGCCAGTGATTTCTCTCGTAAAAAATACAATAGCCAACGATGATCAATCGAAATCTCTTCGTCTTCCTTCTTCCTCGTAGCCTCTTCCTCCAACAACAGCAAACAATAAGATCATTACTCAACGTTGTCATCGTCTTGGTAGTTTTTAAAGAAGAACTCCTCCTGTGCCCGTGTGATCACCGACAGGTGTGATTTGATCCCACACCCATGATTCTATCAGGCAACAGGTCTCACAAAATGGAGACAACATCGAAGCAAAGATTATATCATTATTCACATGGCACCAACATCGATTCCTCCAACAGACACAGATAAGAAAGAAGAGGAGGCGGCGCATTCTGAGGGCGGCAATGGCGCTCTCAACTTCAACATCAACGTTGAGCAGTCAGATGAAGTTGAACAAGGTGATGACGATGATGTTGAGAATGCGGACAAAGTGACGATCGATCTCACAGCAGCAGACACAGAAGACAAACCTCCAGCTGTCTACAGACGTCATCCGCGTCGTGGCTTTGATTGGAATCTACTTCCACCCCCACCTCCACCTGGCTTTTTTCCTGAAAGGGATTCCACATGGCCAGGTGATGCTACTATCTTAGATGATGATAACTTGTGGATGCGTGAGATCCTTGCCAACAACTTGGACATAATGAAGCCCCATCTGTTCCCAAAAGGAAAAGGCAAGGAGGCTTGGTCAAAATATCTGGTTGCACTTTTGCATGGTGTACGAACGGTAAATGGCGAGTGGGACTACAATGCCCCCTTTAATGGTTATCCGACATGGGCTAAAGACCCACATCTCAATCTCAAGAGCCTAGCTATTGCCACCATCAAGGCTGGGCACGACATTTACGAAAACAGTGGAAATCCAACCAAGCATCAGACATTGTGCCACAAACTTTACCAAGAGTACAAGCAAGCACAGAATGATGCCGATGAACGAGTAAAGCAAAAGAAAAGGAAGCAGGCTCAAATTAAAATGGAGAATACCCAAACTGAGAAGAGATTCAAGCTACTCTCACCTGGCCGTGGCGTGAAGCCTCCTCCTGGGAAGAAACTATCAGCCTGTGAGAGGAAAGCTTTGGGGTGCCTGGGTAAGAATCCAGGTATCCGTAAGTGTGATTTTATTTTTACTATTCCTGTACAATGATTTGTACTATTATCTGTTGTACACATCTCACAATATGATGTGTTTGGTTCTTTTTTCTGGCTCATTATAATAGGAGCAGCAATGAATCCTACTGCCATTAGTGAACCCACCAATGGCATTACGCAAAGTAGGAGCAGGGCTGAGCAAGAAGCATTGCGTGTGGCTGCATCTGAGCGTGATGCAGCCTTGGCAGCGGCAGCTGCCAAAGACAGCAAGGTCATTGTAATTGATGAGCCTGACAAGACGGAAAGAAATGGTGACTACCACGAGACCTTTGATACGGCACTTAGCGATGTAAAGACAGGGTTGGGATCTCTAAATATCAACATGGCAAACATTCTAAAGCTTTTTGGCGCAACGGAAGGGCAACGAGAGATCAAGGAACTTACCGAGAATATTGCTCGCCTCGAGAGTGAGGAGGAGAACCTCTACAAGAAAAGAACAGAACGAGGAGGACAGGGTTTTGATGAAGAGCTGAAAGATGTTAGGCACATGCTTGCCGAGCTTCGCGCTGAAAGGCGCAAGGTATTTGAGGACAAAATGAAAGAAGGCAACAAGAAGTCGGCAGAACCGAACAACAAGAAGTCTGACCATCCTGACACTTCTTGTTGATTAATAGATGCTTTTGAGCTATTGGAACCGTCCTGTATTTGTGTTGAGGATATCCTGCATTTACTTGTCCTGATTGCATCCTCCTACTGTTCAGATCGGATTAGCGATAAGATTAGAGATACAAATAGGCCATGATTACAAAAGTAGTTCGCTTGATTTGTGTAGATGAAACAACTAAAATAATTGTAACCAAAACATACATCACCAAAAAGTCTAAAGCAATACAATATTAATTTATTTATTCTAAACTAAGGTAGGTTTCAAGCGAGGGTGGCGAGCAATTGAACATGCGGTATCCAGAAGAATGGTTACCGTTCAAGCAAACATAAATATTTTGCATCAAAAAGCATACACGCAACTGCTGCTGGGCATAGGGATTCTTCTTTCCCAGCTTGAAGTTCCTACGGTTCGCACAAATGGAGAATACATTACTTATTTCGGCGTAGCCCCATTCAATTGCTTCGCGGCAGGCAGCGAGTCTTTTGTTGCAAATTTCTTCATACTCTGTCAGATGACGGCCACCAAGCGCATGGAAATATGATCGAATGCAACGCAATCCGGCCATACCATAAATAGAATCACCAAATGCCGAATAAATATGCTGCTTCTCTTTTTGTAGCTCATAGAGAAAGTTGTCAAGACCACTCATTTGGAGCACTGCTTCGCCAATATCATTTGGCCTTGCAGATGCAGGGCCGTATAAAAATACGATACCATTTGGAAGCATAATGGTTTCGATCTTGATACCGTGAAGCTTTTTGAAGCGGGTGTAGAGAGCTCGATTAGAGAAGTACGCAGTTATCTTTCGGGGTGCACCAATATAGTCGCCATCTGGACCCGAGTCTGGTACTAGAACCTCAAAGATGGAGCAATCAAGAAAGAAAGCGATATCGAACGGTAGGAAGCGTAGACCAGTACGAATCTCTCCTGAATCATCATTTCTAATATGGAGGGAGTCTTCCATTACTTTGCGCTGGATCGCTTCATAGTAAAGCGGGAAATCATTCACGTATCGAATGAGCCCTCCATGACAGATGATACTTTGATATCTTCCGTCTAGGTAGAAGAGGATCCAGGGCCAACCGTAACTCCAGCGGCTCTGGTCTCCTCCGAAGATTTCGTCACACATTTCTTTGTTTGTGTAGCCATGCTTGCACTTGGTCATGAAAAAAAGAAATAATTCTTCAGGGTGAAAGTTGTAGTAGAACGGCTCACCGGTGATTGGATCTTCACCCTTGTACACGCTAATTTTCCCATCATTCTCAGCAGCCAATTCTTCGAGTCCAAATTGTGCATAGATTTTCTTGAGCTGGTACTTGAGGAAACTTGTCCTGTTATAGCATGTCTGATTATTCCATTGGCTAAGCCGGATATGCTGCCTTGGCATTTGAGCGCGTGGCTGTGCCTCCTCTTCAAAAGGTATATCGTGTAGGTCGTGGTCCATTTGGATGCACGCAATGAAATTGTCCGTGTAGTAGTTGAGTTTCACTTGCTCGAGGTTTAGGAGAAAATTGACCGCAACCGTAGAAATGGCATCATCGCCTTGGGAAATGTAGCCATTCCGTATGAGCAACGAGAGCAGAATAAGCGTTGGCAGTGCTCCCAGACAGCGAAGGGCACCATTTGCATGGAAAGCCATGATTTGGAAGAGGACATGGCGGAAGCCGATCTCTGCATGGCTAAGGTGCATAGCCCGGGTGTTACTGCTGTGGTGACGCTTTGGGCCACGGCGGATTTGGTTTGTGAGGCGACGGCGCTTTGATTGTTTTGGCATGTTTATTATTTTGCTACTCTATGACTTTATTATCTCATTTTTATGAGCAGATGTTTCTATTGTACCTACAAGAGAAGAGGGCTACGAGAGAAGAGAGCCCGAGCGAGCGAGTGGTGTCATTCGGTTGATTCATGAATTTGTGATTGATTCCTTTTTTGGGCCATCAGAGCGTGATCAGAGATGGGTATGAGATCACGGGTAAAATTACTACCACATTCAGGTACCTGAAGACGGGCCTGTCGGAGTACCGGTTATCTATCCCATGACAGTTCGTTGATAGCTACAACTGACTCACACCGCGCTTTTTTTAGTTTCACAGATATGTGTCTGGGGTTGGTCAGGGGTTCTTGATATGTAGAGATCGATTTACTACCGCTCTAATGACTAATGACATGATACATGATGTTGTTTATGATTGTGTGGGTAGGGGGTACCATACAATAATAGGGGGTATCGTAGGGGGGGGAGGAGCCCATGATGTAGGTCCGATATCTCTAGAGAGGTCGAAGCTGTGGAGTTTATGGAGCCCCTGCCCCTTGGATCTGCCCCCCGCCCTGTCCCCTGCCACTTTTTGTGTACCTCTTGTGTTGTAAGCATGATGCGAGCCATGATGAGAACTATGGTGCGAACCTTTTGTGCGAACTCAAGAAAAGTAGACAGAAGTACGTCAACTTGCTATCAGCTAATTGTACGTAGGAATAGTAGAGAGGTAACAGCTTTTTGTGTGGTTGAGCGAGCGCGCGTACGTGTAGGTAGTAGTAGATGGCTTGTTAAGTATTTACTGTGATAAGTATGTAATATGTTTTGCAGTCGAGATAGATACATCATACAGACATTCTGTCAAAAATATTTGTTGACTGTGATTCTGTGCACCTCTAAGGCATGTGTTGCAAGAAGAGATTGCAAAATTGCAAAGAACGAAGAACGAAGAACCTTGCTCCGCTCTCATCAGCTCTCATGTCATGTCGAATGAGTCTCATCTCGCTCGTCAACGCGTGTGTCACCCTCACCCTTCATTCTCCTCCTACTCGTTGTCATGGTTAGTCCTCTGTGAGCCTCTGTGGTAGGTTGGTCGCGGTGCCATGGAAGACGACTGTGATCATTATTTTCGGTTTATGATTTTGTATTAACAACATCGAAATGGCGGACCAATCACCACTACCTCACCTTAACCTTTCCTCGGAGGATTTGCTGCTCATCGCCTCCTTCCTTACCGGCTGTGCACTGAAAACGCCAAGCCAAGAGATACGAAATGCTCATCTTGACATTGGTGAAGCGCTAGATTCCGACAGCGATGCGTCTGTGTCCTACTCGGACATCGAGGAAGAATCCGAGGATGACGATGCGGAAATTGCCAACATCAATGACGGCGTGGAAAGTAATGAGCACATGGATAGGCGTCAGGAAGAACGGGTCATGCGCAGGCAAAGAGCTGCAGAACTTCACCGGCAAAAGCTTGCGCGAGCCTCGGAGCGTTCAAAGATCATGAAAGATATACATGCCGCATCCAAGAGGGAGGCGTGTGGTGCCGTGGCCATGGCTGGAGTCTGTCGCACTTGGCGAGGAAAACTATGTCTTCCAAAATCCTGTGCAAATACTCTTCTATGGAAGCCTTTGTTTCAGATGTCGTTCCCCGAGTTGGATTGCCAACGTGTTGATAACTTAGAAGAAAAGGGATTTTTCAACATGTTCCACCTGATGATGAAAGCAAGTAACGCAATTCAAGAGGAGTCTCCACAAATAAAGCAAGTGCCAAAAAGCGCCATGACGGGAGTTGAGCTACAAGATGCTATCTTTATCATGGTCTTTTATTACAAGGGTCGTTACAACAACATGTCTTTCTCCGGGATTGGCATGATGGATAGCTCTAATCAAACCATTAGAGTTCGTGTACCAAAGCTTGAAGAGTTGTGTGAGTCAAAGGAGGGGAAATGGTGGAAACATGCAAAATCCACAGCCAACCACGCAAGAAAGAGGCGTTATCGTGATGGTGAAGTTTCTGAAAGCGATGAAGACTCTGACTCTGACTCTGAAGATTCCCGCAATCAGCTAGAGTGGTCAGAGGATGCCGAAAGAAGGCTGAGTTTCCCAACAGCGGACATATTCTTGGCGCTTCCTTCTTCTCGGGTTGGCAATGTTGCGCCATCGTCACCAACCTACTCTGCGTTATATCATATCTACCATGGTAAACCCAAGTGGAAGCGACGTACGTGTGAGGGGGAAGATGATATATTCACTGGACCTTTGGGTCGTTGCTATGATGATGATATCTTTGCAAATTTGAGTGTGGGTAAATACTTGCTCTTTGATGGAGATGATGACGTTATTATTGGGAGTCATGCGTGTCATGGTACGTACACTGATGAACAAACAGAATCTCTGAGAGAATTAGATGGGAGTGAATTCTATGATGCATTGCCAGAGGAATTGCGCAAAAAGGATGTGATGGAAATTATTTTAGGACCATTGTAAATGGCCACATGATATGAATATGAAAAGAAAAACAGAAAGGAAATTTGAGGGGTACAAATAATGATATGAAATGAATAAAAGAGAATTGCAGCGCGACAATATGAAGAGATGGCTAGATTATTTGATGTGATGTTAGGCAGCTGAAAGTGCTGTGAAAAACTTAGGGGGATCTTGCATTTGAGATTAACAAACTTATGTAAGATTGTAATTACCGTTTATGTGAATCAATGGCGCCTACACAGTGCTTACATTTCCCTCTCATTACACAGATTCATATCGAAACAGTAAAATATTGGAAACAGCATTTAACATGGTATGCAAGTCCTTCTCACGACTTCTTGCGGACACTTGTCTCATCAAGAAAGTATCTCTCAAACGATATGAAAACAAGAAATAGGAAGTGAATCTATGGTACACCAACATGAAGAAGATGGCTAGATTATATTTGTCATGTTAGGCAGGTTAAAGGCTGTGAAAGAGCTTGGTGTGGTCTTGCAATTGGAAATGACTAAAGAACACTTGCCTTGCTTTGCAAAGATAGATCTTGTGTTCACATTAAGTTGGGTTCTAGCCTGCTTCAGAAGATGTTTGGGTACTTTATCACTACCTACTCTTCATGAGTAATTTCTTAGAGCAGTAATTAAAATAGGAAAAAGGTGTGCTCCAGAGAAGTTATGTCGGTCACAATCTTTTAAGAGTCACTTTCATTATTTTAGTCATCTATAAATTATGCTGATCAGCCCTTAAAAATTGTCCGGAGGGAGCATACATATTTAAATTTCCGGCAGCGTATTTGTGTTTGAATGCTGTATTGGCTTGAAAACAAGATAAATCTAGAACGACACTGCAGTGCTGCCAAAATGGACCCTACATGGTACTTGTGTAACCAGTCTCGGAGAAGGTCAGATGTGAGGATTTGGTTGTAAACTGGCAGCCCACAAAAAGCTATGACAATGGCTGCCCGGCACCTTCCTAAAAAGATAGACCAGCCTTCCAGTAGCGGATAATAAAACGTGTATGATACGCATTCATCACGATTGAACCCAAACTTCAGCTGCTGCGTCATTATGAGACAAACGAA